>LZPO01008187.1:7481-41826 GCA_001675575.1 Neotoma lepida | reverse complement strand
ATGCTGGAGGTCAATATCAGCATTGTCTTTACTTGCTCTCCACTTTATTTTTTTAAAATAATAATTTTTTAATTCTTTGATAATTTAATACAGTGTATCTTAATCACATTTACTCCCAACTCCCAGATCCACTCCCACCTTCCTGTTCACCCANTTTTGTGTTCTCTCTCTCTCTTCTTCTGTCTGTCTGTCTGTCTCTGTCTCACTCCATTAAGACTAATTTGTATTGCCCAAATCTTCAGCGTGAGGTCTGTCCCAGAGAATAGTTGACCTCCTAGGCATCACATCCTCGAAGAAAACTGACTTTGCCTGTTCCATAAGTTGTCAATTACCAATAGTTTCTGAGATTGAAGTGGAAATTTCTGCCTAGCTTTCTGCTCCATGCTGGGATTTTGTCTGACTTGAGCTTGCACAGGTCTTGTGCATGCTGTCACAACTGCTGTGTTCATATGTGTAACTTCCCTGCTGTGTCTGGAAAACTCTGTTTCCTTGTAGTCATCTACTGCCTTAAAATCTTACTTACTCTTCAAAATCTTTTTATCTCACCTTTCTCTGAGCCTTGGACAGAGGGGCATGATGTACATGTCCCATTCAGAAGTGAATACTCTACAATCTCTTAGTCTTTGCACGTTGACCAGTCATGGATCTCTGTGTTAATTTTCATCTGCTGTAAGATATTTTTTAACCCATGAAGTCCATTTTGAGTGGTGAAATATTTACTAATCTATGAGTACATTGTTTGTCATTAGTTGTTGTTTCAGTGCTATGTCTATACTGCACAAGAGTAGTAGTAGGCTTTCCCTTAGGGCCTATGACACACCTAACCACAGTTTCTTAGCCCCACTAACAGTACCAGGTATGGGTTTCATTTTGTAGAGTGGGCCTTAATCCAGCAGGAAAAATGTTTGATTACTTCCATAACATTCACACCACTATTGTAATTGTGTAATTTTTGCAGGGTAGTCATTGTTATAGCTCAGAAGATTCCTATCTGGGTAAGATTGATGATTNGTTTTCTCCTCTGGTAGCACACATAGCATCTTCCAGTACAACAAAAGTTATCCAATAAGGATGAAGCTTCCAGGTCAGTGGCAGCTTCATTTCCCCNTGTTTTATAACTCAGTATAAGTAAACCAATAAATGTAATCCTACACATAAATAGACACAAGGAAAGAACCACATGATCATCTCATTAGATTCAGAAAATATTTGGAAGTCTTAGCTAGAGNAGTAAGACATGTCGAAGAGATAAACGAGATAGAAATAGAAAGAAGTCAACGTATCTTTATGTGTAGATGATATGATTCTCTACATAAAAGACCTAAAGACTCCACCTGCAATANGTACCTTATTGTTTTTGAAAGAGTGGCTCTCACTCAATCCGAGGCACACCAGATTGGCTGTCTAGAAAGCTCCAGGGATCCTCTATCTCTGTTCCTGGGATTATAGCAACATACATCATAGGACAAAGCCTTATCTTTGTGCCATTGCCATTGTTTCTCAGAGTTCTTAGAGTAATGATGGGATGGGAAATTTTAGACTATGAAAAGGCTACATGGCTTGATAAAAGTATCCTTCAAGGACTTATGATTGTTAATATTAGTATATTCCAGGTATGAAGGCTGGGGAATATATGAGGAAAAACCAGATAAAAAGGAAAAAGAAAAAAAAAACATCTAAACAATACTATCAAACCAACTCAATCCTGAATGCCAGCCTATATAGTATTATTTTTATGTAACATAATATAAATGTACATGCATTAAGAAATTAGAAAATAAATAGGATTAAATTGGTTTCAACTAATTTTTTTTCAAGCAGCACCAATGTTTTTTGTGACATTGTGAGATGATTATAGAATGAGTATAGTACACCTCTACTTTAAAAAAAGGAAACACAGAACTCTGATCATGTGAGATATGATGCCAATGTGTGTAAAACTGAGAAAGATGTAAAAGACACAGATCTGTTTTAGTCTTGTAGAGATGCCATGACAACTTACCACAGACTGAGTGTCTTAAGCAACTAGGATNNATTTCTCACAGTTCTGAAGACTGTGTGATGGGTTCTTTGTCAGCTTCCTGGTTGGCAGGTACACATCTTCATACTGTATTNTAACTTGGGGAGAGAGACTTAATAAACCTCTTCATCTTGGGAGTTCCACTTTCATGACCTCACCTAAACCCAATTATCTCTCTAAAGCCCCATCTCCAAACACCAAGCAGGTGAGTTTTGTCCACTTGACACAAACTTAGACCTATTCTGGAAGAAAAGCATCTAAATTGCGGAATTGCCTCCATTAGATTGGCCTGTGGGCATGCTTGTTGGGGAATTTTCTTGATTGTTCATTGATGAGGGAGGGCTAACAAAGTAGCTGAGTGAACCAGGAAAGCCGGGCAGTGAGTGGATTCTTCCACAGCCTCTGCTTCAGTTCCTGCCTCTGGGTTCCTGTTTGAGCTCCTTCCCTTACTTTTCTTAATGATAGACTGTGTAAGCCAAATACTCCTATCCTCCCTGTGGTGGTTAGAACTAGAATGACCTCCATGGGCTCATATATNTTTACCCTNGGTTTCCAGTTAGTAGATTGTTTGGAAGGATTAAGAGGTGTGGCCTCGTTGGAGAAGGTGTGCCACTAGAGGTGGGCTTTGAGGTTTTAAAAGCCCATGCAAGGCCTAGCCTCTCTGTCTCTGCCTGCTGCCTGTGGATCAGAATATAAAGCTCTCAGCTGCTTCTCCAGGACCATGCCTATCTGCTTCCCAGGATGATAGTGAACTAACCCTCTGAAACTATAAGCAAGCCCAGTTAAATATTTTCTTTTTATAAGCATTGTCTTTGTCTCTTCACAGCAATAGGACATTAACTAAGACATCCCCTAATTTACTTTGGGTTATGATATTTATTACAACAAAGAGAAGCAAACTAGAACATCATCATATTGGAGAGTAGGTTTCAACAGAAGAATTTTGGAGACATAAGCATTCAGTAAGTAGCAGTGGCTTATACAACAGAAATTTATTTTCTTAGTCCTAGATTATAGGAACTAAANATCAAGTCAGCATTACCCTGAATAACTTTTAAAACAAGGTTTTGAGATTATAATTTAATTATAACATTTTTGTCTCTTTCTTTGCATCTGGAANGTGACTGGCCATAGATTGGTCAATTTTCTCCTTGTGACAAAATATATTACAAAAACAACTTAAGGAAGGCAGTTTTATTTTGGTTCACAGTTTGAAGGGATTGAGTCCATCATGGCAAGGAGGGCACAATAGCAAGAGCGTGAGGCAGTTGGGTACATTGCACCAGTTGTCAGGAGGCAGCGAGGATGAATGCCACTGCTCAGCTTGCTATCACCTTTTCAGTCAGTCCAGTACCCCAGCTCATGGTGCTAAACACAGATATAATGGGTCTTGCTACCTCAACTAACCTAATCTAAAAATTTCCTCACAGACATGTCCAGAGGTTTGTCTCCTTGTTGAGTCTAGATCCTGTCAAGTTGACAATGATAACCATTACAAATAGGTATTTTGAAGAGATAATTATGTATTAATCTGGAATCTACCACATGCTGCACTGTTTTATACACTGAACATACAGTGTTTAAAAAAAAAAAAACTAAGTTCAGAAACTCCCAGGGATCTACAAGCATGACCCTAGCTAAGTAAGACTCCTAGCAATTGNAGTTATGTAGTTGAACAGGTCATCTCTTGTGACCAGGCAATCCTTCCAGTGGAGTGATAGGGACACCAACCCAGACACATAACCTACAGTCTGTCCTGCCTAATGGGTTGTGCTGGGATAAGAGTGGCACAGAGATTGTGGGAGTGGCCAACCAATGACTGGTCCAGCCTGAGACCCATGCCACAAGGGTGAGCCCACCCCTAACACTACCTGGAGAGCCAGGGCCCAGAGGTTGGATGGCCCAGATACATAGAATGGAGGGAAAAAATGTCAATGTAATGATGCCTAAATATATTCTGCTATACTCATAGATTGATGCCTAACCCAGTAGTCTTCAGAGAGGCTTCATCCAGCAACTGTTGGAAACAGATGCAGAGACCCAGAGTCAAGCATTAGATCGAGCTCAGAGAATCCTGCTGAAGAGAGGGAAAAAGGATTGCAGGAGCCAGAGGGGTCAAGGAAACCACAAGAAAACCCACAGAATCAATTAACCTGAGCTCACAGGAGCTCACAGAGACTGAACCAATAACCAGGGAGCCTGCGTGGGAGTAACTTAGGCCCTCTGAATATATGTGACAGTTGTGTAGCTTGGTCTTTTTATGGAATGCTTAGCAGTGGGAGCAGGGGCTGTTATTATGTACTGCTCTCATTGGTTAATAAAATGACAAGCTGGTAGCTGGGCAAGAATTTAGGNGAGAAAGCCAAACTGAGAATTCTGAGAAGAGGAAGGATGGAGTCAGAGAGTTGCCAGCCAAATGCAGAGAGAGCAGGAGATGAATGTGCCATGCTAGTAAAGGTACCACCATGTGGCAGAGCATAAATAAGGAATATGGGTTAACTTAAAATCTAAGAGCTAGTTAGTAATAAGCCTGAGCTATTGGCCAACCAGTTGTAATTAATATAAGGCTCTGTGTGTTTATTTGTGACTGGGTGGTTGGTACAAGAAAACTCCTCCTACATTTCCTGGCCTTTGGGACCCTATTCCTTTACTGGGTCGCCTTGCCCAGCCTTAATATAAGATGAGTGTGGTGGTTTGAAGGAAATTGGCGCCCAAAAGGTGTGGATGTGGTCTAGTTGGAGGAAGTGTGTCTTTGAGGTGGTGGGCTTTGAGATCTTTTTTCTCAAGCTTTACTCACTGCAACAGTCAGTCAACTTCCTGCTGCCTTCTGCTCAAGATGTAGCCAGCACCACATCTGCCTGCCCACTACCATGCTCCTGATCATGATGATAATGGACTGAACTTCTAAAACTATAAGTGAGCCACCATAATTAAATATTTTCTTTATAAGAGTTGCCGTGATCATGGGGGTCTCTTCACAGCAATAGAAACCTTAACTAAGACAGAAGTTGGTACCAGGGACTGGGGTATTGTTGTGATCGGTCTGATAATGCTTTTGTTTAGAGTAATATGGACTTTGGTACTTTGGGTTAGGAAAGAAGTGGAATGCTTTAAGCACTACTTAATGGGGCATACTAGTAGGAGCATGGAAGACAATGGTGCTGATAATGATTTAAAATGTCGGGAGATGGCTCAAAAGGTTTCAGAGAAGAATTTTGGTATACTGCCTAGAAATCATTCTTGTAATATTTTGGTAAAAAGAGTAGCTGCCTTTTGCCCTTGTCCAAAGAGTCTGCCTGAGGCTAGCATAGATTCTGTCATGTGGATATTAGTGGTAACTCTAATGACAATTTGTAATGAAAATGAGCAAGCTGAGCANGGTAAATTACAAAATGTAAATTTTGAGGAGAAAAAGAATACTAGGAAGTAGAATGGAGCTAAATCCTATGTTCAAGGAGATAAATGGGATTGAGAAGCGGAATATAGGGAGTGGTGACCTCAGGGCAAGATCCCACCCAGCTAAGTTTCCAAAATGTTAAAAGGAACTAAAGAAAAGCTCAGAGCTAGGTGTGGTGGGCACACCTTTAATCTGAGCACTGGGAAGGCAGAAGCTGGCAGCTCTTTGAGTTTGAAGTCAGCCTGGTCTACAGAGTAAGTTTCACAATAGCCAAGCTTAGGAGTGAAGGACAGAAAGCTGGTGAATATGTAATTGAACAAGGGGGCCATGTGAAGCAGCACAACTTGGCAATTCAGCTATGTGGTTCTGGATTTAGAGTAAAAGATAGAAGAAAGGAGTTATGGAATAAAGCCACTGAGGCCAGGCATGTGTCAGGGGTGTCCCTGAAGGGAGGCCTAGTAGAGAGGCCATTGCATGAAGCTATGAAGTTGAAGCTTTGGAGAACCTAAGATGTTAGAGATGCCAAAGTCATGGGATACCTGCTGAGGAGAGCTGCTGACAGGGAGTGTTAGAAGCCCAAGAGAAAGAAGTGTGTTTCAGTTAACAAAGCTGAATAGAGGAGGGGACCCAAAGAGCATTTTGACATCAGAAATGAAGATGCAGAGTTTGGAGTTTGCCCAGCTGGTTTTCAGTCTTGTTTTGGTCCAGTATGTCCTTGCTCTGTTCCCTTCCCTGCATTTTGGAATGGTAATGTATGTCCTGTGCCACTATATGTTGGAAGTATGTGATTTGCTTTTTTATTTTAATTTTATAGGGAATTAAGAGATTGCATGAGTCTCAGAAGAGTCTTTGAACATTGAAACTAGTTTGGAACTGTTATAGACTATGGGGATTTTGAAGTTGGACTGAGTGAATTTTTGCATTATGATATAGCTACAAGCCTTTGGGGGCTAGAGAGTGGAATGTGGTGGTTTGAAAGAAAATGGCCCCCAAAGGGATTGGCACTATTAGAAGGTGTGGTCTTGTTAGAGGAATTGTATCACTGTGGGGGTGGGCTTTGAGATCTCTTTTCTCAAGCTTCACTCAGTGTGACAGTCAGTCCTTCTGGTCAAGATGTAGCCAGCACCATGTCTGCTTGCATCATGATGCTCCCCATTATGATGATAATGGAATGAACTTCTGAAACTGTAAGTGAGTCACTATGATTAAATGTTGTTGCCATGATCATGGGGTCTCTTCATAGCAATAGAAAGAAACCTTAAATAAGACAACAAAGTGTTTGGTCTTACTCCAAGTTGATATGTCATGTTTTGTCAATATCTATGGGAGGCCTGCCCTTTTCTAAATNGAAACAGAGCAGGGATGGATGGGGGGCAGAAGGGTGGTGGGGGGAAGGACTGAGAGGGGAAGAGGGAGGGTGGGGGAAACTGGGGGTCAGGATGTTAAAATAAATTAATTTTAAAAACCCTGTAAGTTCCTTTCCTTATAGAGCTTGTCTTCCAGTAAAGTCTCTAAACTATCAAAAGATAAATACATACCAGGCTAGTCATATGTGGGGTGAAGAAAAGTAAGAGTACAAAGAAGAGCAAAGTGTGATGAGGTCAAGAGAGGGTACTTCAGATAAGGTGATCAGGGAAGACGTCTGCAACAAAGACAGGAGTAGAAACTATAGTTGTGCAAGCAAGCCTTAAGGATATGCAACTAGAAACAGCTAAAATTCAAAGGCTGTTTTCCCACTGTATCAGCTAGTAATTCTTATTTGAAAATAGAAGAAAAAGATCTGATACTATTTTAAGGAGCAGAAGTATTACTAAAAAGAATATGGGACTGTTTCCCATAGTGTCTNACTTACGGTTTTATTGTTGTGACATTGTGACCATGGCAACTCTTAAAAAGGAAAACATTTAATTAGAGCTGGCTCACAGTTCAGAGATTTAGTCCATTATCAGCATGATGGGAAGCATGGTAGCATGCAGGCAGACAGTGCTGGAGAGAGGATCTGTAAGTTCTACATCTGAATCTCCAGACAGCAGGAAGATAGAGGTATACTGGGTCTGCCTTGAGTTTCTGAAAGCGACACACTTCCTTCAACAAGGCCTCCTCTGGCCTCCTCTATGGGGCCATTTTCATTCAAACCACCACATCCCACTCCCTGGCCCCCATAGGCTTATAGCCATATCTTAATGCAAAAATGCATTCAGTCCAACTTCAAAAGACCCATAGTCTTTAACAGTCTCAACCCTGTTTAAAAGTCCAAAGTCTCTTAACTGTAATACCCTGCAAAATCACAATGAAAAGCAGATCACATACTTCCAACATACAATGGCTCAGGATATATATATTACCATTCCAAAAAGGGAGGAAAGGGGACATAACAAGGAAATACTGGACCAAAGCAAGACCTAAAACCAGCTGGGCAAACTCCAAACTGCATCTCCTTGTCTGATGTCAAAGCACTCTTCAGATCTCCAATTCCTTTCAGCTTTGTTGACTGCAACACACTTCTCTCTCTTGGGCTGGTTCCACTCCTGTTGGCGGCTCTCCTCGGCAGGTATCCTATTACTCTGGCATCTCCAACATTTTGACATCTTCAAGGTAATCCAGGCTTCACCTTCACAGCTTCACACAAAGGCCTCTGTAGGCCCCCATGCAGGGACACCCATGACAAATGCCTGGCCTCAGCAGTTTTCCTTAGCCATGGAGGGAAATTCCGTAAGCCCTTTCTTGTATCCTTGACTCTAAAGCCAGAACCATGTGACTGAAGCTGCCAAGTTCTGCTGCTGGCTGGGGCTGGAACTTGGCCTCCTCATTCAATTAGGTCTTCATCAGCTTTCCATTTTTGATGGTTTCCTTCACTGCTTAAGCTTGGATGTTCTGAAACTTTCTCTATAGACTAAGCTGGTCTTAAACTCTGCTTGCTAAGTGCTGGGATTAAAGGCATGCACCACCACTGTTGGCCTTAAGCTTTTCTTTAATTCCTTCTCACTTTAATTCTTCAGAAGTTAGAAGCTTAGCTGGGTGAGGGCTTGCTCTGAGGTCACTACTTCCTTCATTCCACTTAGCATCAGGTTTTTCTTTAATCTGTTTACACTTCCTGGCACTCCTTTTCTCCTCCAACTGTACATTTTGTATTTTTTCCTTGCTCAGCTTGTGCCTTTTCGTTATAGATCTTCATAAGACTGGCCACTAATAGCCATGCAACATAGTCAAAGCTGGGTTGTTTTGAGATGTCCTCTGCTAAAGCTGTTAATCTATAACCCTTCAATTTAGCCTCAGGCAGATGTTTTAGACAAGGACGGAAAGTATCCACATTCTTCACCAAAATATCACAAGAGGAGAAAGCATGGTCCTGCCCAATGCCATGATGGACTGAGTGGGACAAGAAACTCACACGCATGCCCTGGGTGGTCTGCCCTAGGCTCCGAGAAAAAAACATGGACCCGTCTGTTGCTTTGCTGGGCAGTCCAGGACTATTATGGTGAGCAAATGTATGGTCTGGTATGGGAGAGAGAGACAGAATGGTTCATTCNCTGTGAACAGAGGCACACCCGAAGAGGTGAAAGCAGTGAGGAGTGGGCTGAGGTTGGGTGGCTTAATTGCCACCCAGAGCCACAGTGATATCTGGGTCTGGGTTGCTGCTGGGCGGATGTGTGGTTCATGTCGCGCTGTTGTAGTTGAGGTCTGCGATGATGTCCATGGCTCCTGATACCACCTAAGGCTTGAGAGGCTAGGGCTGTACGGAGTTGGCCCCACCCCTCACTTGCTGCAACACTAGGAGAACTGGTCCTGCGCTTCACCTGCTTCATCGGCTGAAGCACTCAGGAGAGAGGGTCCTACACCTCACCCGGGCAGCACAATAGAGCTGGCCCTATTCTCAGGGGCATAGGTGAGCTGGCCCTCAGGGCATGAGAATGGGAGAACAGGTCATGCTCTCTCATTTGCCATGTGGTGGCACGGGTGAGGTAAAGTTGCCCAACCCCTCACCAGCTGCAGCAGTGGGAAGAACTGGCCCTGTGCCTTACCTGGACAGCACAATAGAGTTGACCCTGTAGACAGGGGCAGGGATGAGGCAGTCCTGAAGACATGAGAGTGAGATACCTGGTACCACCTTCCTCATCTGTGGTGTGGTGATTGGGGCAAGTGAAGATGCTCTCCCCCTCACCCTTACAGCCTCCAGCTGGTGAGGGAGCTGACCCTCCTGTTTACCAGCTCCAACACTCAGGAAAGCCAGCCCTGCTCCTTGCCTGGGCAGCACAGTAGAGCTGACCCTGTTGGCACAGCAGAGGTGACCCTGTTGGCAGATATGCGGGTGAGCTGGTCCTGAGGGTTTCAGAGTGGGACAGCTGGCAACAATCCCCTCATCTGCCATGTGGTGGTGAGGGTGGGGGAAAGATGTTCTTCCCCCCACCTCCTNCCACCTGTAGTGGGTGAGGGAACTGATTCTTTCCCTTACTAGTTGCAGCACTTGGGAAAGTGTGCCCTGCATGTCATCTGNGCATCACAGGAGAGCTGACCCTATTGACCAGGTGTGTGTAAACTGCCCTGGAACATGAGCTTGGAGATCTGGGTCCACCCCTATCTTCCATATGGTATCATGGGAGGGGAGACATGTTCCCCCTCGCTGCTGGTGGTGGGTGGGAGAGCTGGCCCTGAGNTAATGAGACCTGGAGAGCTGTGTCTGTCCCTCACCAGCTGAAGCACTCTGGAGAAGGGCCCCTGCTCCTTATCTAGGCAACAATAGAGCTGGCCCTGTTGGTGTAGGTGTGGGACAGCCGGCCCTGAGGGCATGAAAGCAGGAGAACCAGTCTCCTCTCTTGCTCATTGCTGCAAGGGGGGAAATAGCTGGAGGCAATGCCAGAGTGCTCACCCTGGTCATGAGGACAGGGGTAGGGGATGGGAGGTGGGAGGAAGCTGGTGGGCTGACCAATCCTGCAACTACCCAGACCTAGAACTAGGGTTANGAATAGGCCCATCCCAACATCCACCACATCTGTGATCTGCTAGAGCACATGAAGGGCCCGGTCCTATAGACCCAAAGCTGTAGGATCTCTAGGACACAGGGAAACAACAGCATATCCATGAGGAGTCTCAGTGAGGGTCTAGNATNGATAGTGGAGCAGAAATCAGAGGCCTTGAACCAGACCAATGACTCTTTGCAACCAACACTTGCAAGTAAAGATAACATGGATAAAAGGGTGAACTGTGTGACTTACTGTGTCACACTACAGNTTCCATGATGAGATCTTTCTCTCTCTCTCCCTTCCTTCCTTTCTTCATTCCTTTCTTTCTTCTTTTCTCTTAAATTTTATTTTATTTTATTTTGTGGGGGGAAGGTTGCAAGGGCAGAGGGCGGATATGAAAGGATGGGGAGATGANTGTTATCGGGATACATGATGCAAAAGACACAAAGAATAAATAAAAAAGTTAAAAAAAATCACAAGAATGATCTCTAGGCCACATATTAATATTCTTCTCCTCTGAAGCCTCTTGAGATGGGCCCCCACAGTTCAAATCACCCTCACCACCATGGTCTTCCATGTTCCTACTAGCATGGCCCATCAAGAGCTCCCACTTAATGTGTTCAACTGCTTTTCAACAACGTCCACATTCTTCCAAACAAAAGCATCGTCAAGCCTATCACAAGACCCCAGTTCCTGGTACCAACTTCTGCCTTAGTGTTTTATAGCTNTGATGAGACACCATGACATGACAACTCTNATAAAGAAAAACATTTAATTGGGATTGGCTTATAGTTCAGAGGTTTAATTCATTCAGCATAGCAAGAAGCATGGTGCTGGAGAGACACTGAGAGTTCTATATCAGGATACCCAGGTAGCAGGAAGAGAGGCACAATGGGCCTGGTTTGAGCTTCTGAAACCTCAAAGCCCACCCCCAGTGATATACTTACTCCAACAAGGCCACACCTACTCCAACAAGGATATAACACTTTATGAGTCTATGGAGGCCATTTTCCTTCAAACCACCACACATAGCTCAATGGCAGGCATATGGGATGAGGTGCTTGGAATTAAGATCCAGAGCAGCTTGAGGGACCCAGAACAGTCTCCAGGACTCCTTAGGGTACACATATTTGCNCCATTAATTAGTTAATTAATTAAAATATCTTACAGTGTCAGTGGCAGGTGATATAGAGACAAAGGTAGACAAAAATAAATGACATAATGAAAATAGGCAGAAGGCTGTATGACCCCATTCTGTGGAGAAAGATAAAACAGAAATGGAGGATAGAGAATCCTATAATGCAGAATGTTTTAATTTCTTGTTCAACAGTCAGGAAAGAATTTGAAACAGGAAGGGAGAGAGACACACAGGGGACAGAGACATAGAGAGATGGAGGGAAGGGGTGGGGAAAGAGATGATTAAGATGTATTGTACACATCTATGACATTTCTGAAGAGTAAAACCAAGAAGAAAAAAAGTTGCCCTTTAGGCAAACTCCAAATGAGGTAAGTTACTTTCCTCCTTAATGAGACAAAAATACATGACAAAAGCAACCTAAGGAGGAAAGGGTTTATTAGATGAAGGGACCCATGCTGTGGGGACTGCACATGCAAAGGTTCTGAGTATTAGGTCTGTGTCACAGCAAGAAAGCCAAGGAGACTGGATGGGAAGAGAAAAGGGGATGGTTAGTTAGCGTGATATTAGCCTTCCAGACAAACTCTAAGAATTTCTATCCTGATTANGTATTCTGGGACTAGGGAGCTAACCACAGGATGAATTGGGGACCCTTCAGGCTCACTGGACCTACTGTGGGTCAGACTTGGGCTGAAACTTCACTGATCACATGACCTCTATAAACCCCTACTTTAACTGGAGGGCCATGGTGCTCATTAGGGTCTCCCAGAATTGGTGCCAATTCAGAGCCAATATCTAGTAGCACCCCAAACCCCAAATCTGATTATTTTCTTTACCTTAGCATAAGGTTACCCTAGTGAATGGCCATAGGTCCCTTTGGGGAAGGTTGGGAAAGAGAATTTAAGTAATATAGCACAGCCCTTTGGACGTGGGAGCTGGTCTTCCCTACATTCAAGATAGAAATTGGCTGATGGGTATCCTAGCATGCCTTCTGTTGTGATAAAACACTGATAACTCCTTGGTGAGNAAAAAGGTTGACTTCATCTTGTAACTTCTAGGTTATAATCCACCACTGAGGAAAGGCAGGGCAGGAAGTCAGAGTGGGAATCTGGAGGCAGGAACTGAAGCAGAATCCTGGAGGAATGCTGCTTACAAGCTTCCTCCTCATGGCTTGCTTGGCTTGCTTTCTTATACAATACAGGACCATCTGCCCAAGGGTGGCACCTCCCTAGTGAGCTATGCCCTTCCATATCGTCATTATGAAGTGTCTCAGAATATATAGAGCAATCTGATAGAGACAATTTGTTTTTCCAATTTAGGTTTTCTCTTCCTAGGTGATTCTAGCTTGTGTCAAGTTGACAAAAAATTATCTGGAAAAATGGGATATGATTCTGTTACTATGATTCGAGTTATTTATTTATTTATTTATTTATTTATTTATTTATTTATCTTCCTGTACAGAGGCTGAGGGAGCTCAGGTCTGCATTCTAGGATCAGGTTGGTTAAGCTGAATCAGGTCAATCATCCTCATGTAATAGGCCCCCAGATCTTAGCACAACTGATGCCATGTTGGGCACACCATTCTGACCTTAGCACCCAGCACATAGGCCCCAACACCTGCCAAAACTGAAACAAATACATAATCTGTCAAAAACCTAGTCCATAGAAGCAGGATTTAGGAAAGGCCCTAGATGTACTAGCCTTGCTTTTTGGTTTCTGTAGTTTCACTTCTAGCTAACTATTCTCGNTAACTGCAGTGTGTCAACCAGGATATGGTTTTTGTGCATAGAAGACAAAGAACTTGTATGATTTGGGCAAGTTCCCCATGCAGCTGCTGGCTGGCAATATAGATTTTCAATTCAGCTTTAAGAGTGTCCATGTATGTTCTCTGGTTCCATTCAGAGGTGATGGNGGATGGATATAAAACAAGCAGTTCATCAGGGGATAGCACCTCACCAGTGTCTAGGCAGCTCGTGAATGAGCCCCAGGTTTGGTTGACTCCCCTGAATATGTCCACTAACCTTTACAACCTGAAGACTTCTTCCTTTTCTCTTTCTGCATTGATCTGACTAGTGTTTAAAAGCTCATCTCAGGGACTGTTGTCAGACTCTTAAGTTTATATTATGGTTTGTATAGGAGATGTCCAAAAGGCTTACAAGTTGAAGCTTGGTTCTCATTAATTCCACCAGTGCTCAGAGATGGAGGCTTTGGAGAGGGATGAGATCTTGAAGTCTCTGATTTCATCTGTGGATTAATCANTTGATGGATTAGTAATTTGATCCTTTGTTGGGAGGGAGGTAGAATCTAGTTGGGNAGAACAGGTCCCTTGAGGATTGATTTAAAAGGGCAAATCTTGTTCTGGCCTCTTTGTTTCCTCTACTTTCCAGCTACACTGAGTTGAC
Organism: Neotoma lepida; assembly: GCA_001675575.1. Classification (NCBI taxonomy): domain Eukaryota; kingdom Metazoa; phylum Chordata; class Mammalia; order Rodentia; family Cricetidae; genus Neotoma; species Neotoma lepida. Next base: position 27,911 of record LZPO01008187.1, on the reverse strand, counting down.
TATTTCTGCTCTACCACACCNCCACTTCCATAATACTATTCTAGGCCCAAACAGCTGACCATGGACTACTGATCTTAAAGTGTGAACAAAATAAATCTTCTTTCTTTTTAATTGTTTCTTTAGGAAATTTGTCCCAGAGATAAAANTCTGACTAACAGAGTGGAGTGTGTCTTTCTGAGTACTTCAGCCTGCTCTCTTACACAGTCCAGGATTCCATTGTCTAGAGGTGACACTTCCCAGTGGTATGGGCCCTGGCACATCAAACCTTAAGAAAGTGCAGTACCTAAGTATCTAAGTGCCCTGCTTNTAACTTGACTCCATNCTTAACCATCATCTATCTTGAATAGTGAATCATCTGTATTGAAGTTAATTTTTTGAAGTCATAATTGTGTCCTCTTAGGCAGTGCAGTATACCATCAGCACTTTGCAATTTTAGGCTTGCATTAGGTATCTAGTTGTTATTTTCACATTTTGAATTCTGTCTAACTGGGACATTTCACAAATTTACTCCGGTGCTCTGATGTCTCTCTTTGCCCTCATAATAGGATAAAAAAAATGACATTTTGTGTGTGTGCCTCCTCCTCTTCTTTTGACATATGCTTGTGTCTAATACAGGCTCGGAGCTGTATTTTTCTTGAATGCCTTGTTTAAGGTAAGAGCATCTATTCTTAGGAGAGCATTCCTGTCTCTTATACACATCTAGATGTGTATAAGAGATCTCTATATTTGTTCCCAACTGTTTTGGGAGAAAACTTCTCTAATAATGGCTGAAGAAGGCATTAATCTGAGCATAGCAGAACATGATTTGGAGTCATATTTTGTCACTAATTTTTTATGACTTTTTTTATTAAAAGATTTTCTTATTTTACATACCAACCACAGACCCCCCCTCTCCTCCCTCCTCCCATCCCTCCTCCCTTTCCCCCCAAACCACTTCCCATTCCCTTCTCCAACAAGGCAAGGTCTCCCATGGGGAGTCAGCAGAGCCTGGTACATTCAGTTGACGCAGGTCCAAGCCCCTCCTCCTGCATCAAGGTTGTGTAAGGTGTCCCACCATAGGTAGTTGCTCCCAAAAGCCAGCTCATACACCAGGGATGGGTCCTGATCCTACTGCCAGGAAGCCCCTTAACAGATCAAGCTACACAACTGTCCCACTTATGCAGAGGACCTAGTCCAATCCCATGGAGGTTCCACAGCTGTTGGTCAAAACACTAGTTTGGTTTGGTTGTCTCTGTAGGTTTCCCCATCATGATCTTGATGTCCCTTGCTCATAGAATCCCTCTTCTCTCTCTTTGACTGGAGTCCCGGAGCTCGGCCTGGTGCTTGGTTGTATATTTCTGCATCTGCTTCCATGAATTACTGGATGAAGGCTCTATGATGACAGGGTACTCACTGAACTGATTATTGGGGTAAGCCAGTTTAGGCACTCTCTCAACTATTGCTAGTAGTCTAAGCTGGGGTCATCCTTGTGGATTCTTGGGAACTTNACCAGCACTAGGCCTCTCCCCAACCTCATGACATCTCCCTCCATCATGGTATCTCCCTCACTGCTCCCCCATTCTGTCCCTGCTCCAGCTCCACCATCCCATTCCCTTGTGTTCTCATCCCACATCCCCCACCTTCCATTGCTCCCCTTCACCCCCAGTTTACTTATGGAGATCTCCTCTATTTCCTCTTCCCAGGGCGATCCATGCATCCCTCTTAGGGTCCTCCTTGTTANCTAGCTTTTCTTGAGCTGTGGGTTGTAGTCTGGTTATCCTTTGCTTTACATCTAGTTTCCACTTATGAGTGAGTACATACAGTGTTTGTCCTTCTGAATCTGGATTACCTTACTCAGGATGATATTTTCTTGTTCCAGCCATTTGCCTGCAAATTTCATGATTTCATTGTTTTTTACTGCTNAGTAGTATATGTGCCAAATTTTCTTTATCCATTTTTTGGTTGAGGGGCATCTAGGTTGTTTCCTATGAACTATGAATATAGTTGAGCANGTGTCCTTCTGGTATGATTGAGCATTCCTTGGGTATATGCCCAAGAGTGGTATAGCTGGGCCTAGGTCCTAGAGCTAGTTATCTGTTTTATCTACAGGCAGAAAGCACCAGATCACACTCATGAGTAACCCTTCTGGCTGACTTTAACAAGTATCTCCTAGACTTGCTGTTTTAAACCATAGCTCATGAGTCTGCCAAGAAACCACCCCAGTTTGGGCTCTAGGCTCTAACTGCAGTCCTGCAGAAAGGGATTTTGTCAGGTGGAGCCATTCTCCATCTTTAGACTTTCTAAAATGGCAACGAATCCACATGTACTTTGGGGTGTTGAGGTGACTTGCTTGAGACAGCCTTTGACCACTGATGCTGTAGAATGCATGATTTGACCTTGATGGCTAGAGGGGGAAGCTCCCTCTTCCTCATTGTATCACCTCTTCCTCCTGTATACCCTACTCAATAANGAGTGAGGATTCTTCAGCAAGAAGAGGGAAGCCCTTGTTTAGAGTTTAGTTCAAAACTCATGTTTCCAGGGACACATTCCCTAGTGTTCTTTGATAAAGAAATCTATGTTTNCTGAAGGGTTTACAAGATGCAGGTATTGTGTTCAATTCTTTCTGGCACACGAGTTTCATCTTTCTTGCAATGTGGTGCAGTCATCAACAACGTCTCCACTAGTGTAGAGGAAACTGAAGCTCAGAGACAACTAGAGGTTACATATGAAGTGCCCCTTCCAAAGCCTCATGCCTTGAAGGCTTGGTTCCCACATGCTGACATTATTAAGAGGTGATCANTCCTGAGGTCATTAACTTCATCCATTCACTGGGGAGTTCACAGTTGAATGGACTGTTGGAAGGAGGAACCTAACTGGAGGAAGTGGGTCATAGGGTATGCCATGGAAGGGTATTTCCTGTCTCTGGACTCTTCCTGCCTCTCTTTGCTTTCTGACAGCCATGAGATAAGCACCTTCGCTCTGTCATACATTTATACTACCATGATATTCCAGCCTGTCATAGCCCATAAACAATGAAGCCAATAGCCCTGAGCTGAAACCATGAGTAAAAAAAATACTTCCTTCTTTTAAGTTGTATATGTACAGTATTTTGTCACAGTGGTAAGATTTAAGGTAATTAGTTTTAAGACTAACATTGAGAAAATGGTATAGCTGGGATTAGGACTCTGTCTAGCATTTTATATTTTTTTCTGTTTTACATGTCAAATTAATTTCATCATCATTTGTTCCCATAGACTTTACATTCATTTTCACTGTGTGGTTTATTGTGTAGCTTTCCCCAGAACCCCTATACTTTAGTACAGTTAGGATTTCAGTGAATACCTTCAGTTTGCCCCTTGCCGATTTGAATCACAGCCTTCAAAATTAGACTCTTGAGAAGTGTTCTCTGTGCCAGTTGCCTTTCCTTGCAGTTTCTGCACAGCCACCTCATGATACATAACAGTGATTCCCCAGCATCCTCTTGATTATTTTCTTTTCGAATTCATATCACTTTCTCAAAGCATAAAATGAACAACTTCATTGCTTGTCCTTGGCAATATGTCAAGAGTCTGTACCTTATAACTATAATTTTGCTACTATTATGAATTATAATATCTATAATATCATAATAAATTATAATATTTGTAATAAAATAATGTAAATATTTCCAGAAATAAAATTCCGATGGTCTTAAGGGACCCCTGTGAAAAGTGGGGTCATGACCCACAGGTTGAGAATCACTGCCTTAGTAGAAACAAACAAAAAAAAAACCATTCATATTCTTTCGGTTGTGAAAATGTGATGGGCTGAAGAAGTGCAAACTTCAGGACACTGGGTGGCACTGTTTATCTTCCAAGAGGACATCCATTCACAAGGACCGTCCTTAGCTTTTGCCCNGGTAAAATTAAGTATGCCTGGTGGGACAAAGGTGACTCACTGATGTGAGAGCATCTTCTTCTCTGTCTTGATGCAATGAATGATGTCCCTTTGGCCTTTTTTAGGAAGAGCTAATATACTTGGAGCTATCAGTTGCTCTCAACATCAACTTCTATGTTGTAAAAATATTGTTGTTTTCATGATGACAATCTGATTTTTGAAGGTTAGGACCAATTTTATCAACCTTTTTCTCATTGCCTTCTCTGTCTTTTTTCCTTGTTGATTTTTAAATTTTTGTTAAGGAGCCCTCCTGGTATTCTCTGGTATGTTTCTGGCTCTCTTCTATGGTTCTGATATCATGCAAGAATGTTTCCTCTACCTGAGTCTTTGAATTCTGTCCTCCAAAGAACATTCCTGGAAATAATTACCAATCAATAGCAAAGATAGCAATGAATACCTGTAGCAAGTGTAGAGGGAATCTGGACAAGCCAGTGCTGGATACTTCAGACACTGCTGGGAGAAACAGGTGACTTCTCCACAGAGATGTGTTGAGCTGGACCATGCTACTGGCATCCATTGAGAGTACACTATTTCTTCTGAGATACCCTTTTCTTCCAAAATTGTTCCTTGAAACTTTTTTGTTNGTTTAACAGTTGAAAATATTGAGTGTCAAAGAGGTTGGTAGCCTCACCTAAAATTGTGAAATTAAGTAGTAAAGCTTCTACTGCTCCTAAGTTTAGTGAAATTTCTCTACCATTCTATCATTTATCATTTGTTCATCAAATATTTGTTGGGTACCTCCTATATATGCTGCTGCCATGCTGAGCACCTAACTATTACAGTGAGCAAAATACTGAATCCCAGGGTGGAGAGGAGTTGTGCCTTATTGACAGGAGGAAAGAAATGTGAGGCGGCTACCCACCAATCCCACAGTTCCCCAGAGTTTTCTTGGGGGAGAGTAGCAGGAAATATTATATAGAAGGATCTTAGAGTGTAGAGATAAAGACAGAAATACAGGATAGACTAGAGAGGGCCTGGAACCTATTTCATCCAGCCCCGACTGTCTCTGCCCCAGGGTATTTATAAAAAAGCCAAGGGGTGGAGCAAAAGACCTTNCCCCAGCACAGCCAAGTGCAGACCATCTCAGACACCTGCACTCAGGCCCGTGGTCCAATCATCTTCTGTATGCAGACCTGCTGGGTAAAGCCACAAGGAACCTGAAAATGGGCTCCCACAAAGAAAGAAGATAGTGAACAGTTACAGAANCATCAACTTGTCAAGCGATCATTGACNTCATTCTGGTGTGTATCTGTGTGTACACATTTCCGTTATGCATGTGTTGTCTGGGTGGGTGTCAAGGAGATTAACAGTGGAAAGATAAACATTTACGTCCATAATCATAAAGTTATAGGTTTCTTTATTATCATGCTTCCTTTTGCTCAANGGCTCCCCACTCCCCTCCCTATTTCCTTCCTTCCAGAGAGTTAGAAGAACACTGCAGTTCTGGGGCAGCAGCCAGGTATTTTTTTCACAGCTCTACGGTATGAGGTGGAAATACAAAAGAATGGGCAGTGTGGCCCTGCGGCAGGATGCTTAGCTCGACGGCTCTTAGAGAAGAACTCTGACACTGCTCATTAAAGCAGTGTCCCTGGTGTGCATGCCCTTATCTCTATCCCTCTTTCCTCTTAGCAGGAAAAAATTCTGAGAATGTCTGCCAGTGGGTTCTCATTAAGATTACAGTATGCTTTGCCAGACATAGTCCCTCAGAAGTGACCAAGTGAGGGAAGTGAGGCCAAGGGCATTTCTGAGAAAGGAAATAAATACATTAGAACAAGTCAGTACAGTTATCAGAAAAAAGACTGGAGGCAACCAAGTTGTAGGAGAGAAAATCAGAGACATGGGGGGCTGCAAAACTAGGAAGGTTCTTACGGCACTATCAGGCAATGATGGGGATGTTTGCTTGCTTTCAATGTGGGTGATGACCTGTTTGATAGATGGTTAATTCTGAGATGATTGTGGAGAATGAGTTGGAAAAGGACAAGCAAAGAGGAAATGAGAGGATAGAGAGTACACATTGAAAACATTGTCAAGAATGTGATGGTCAGAATTGGTTCAGTGGTTGGGTCAATAGAACATATTAAGGAATCAATGTGTTCCAGAAACTGCTCATGTCAACTCATACAGCCCTTCAAACCATCCCATAAGGCAGTGACTACTACAATTTTCTCTTAGAGATGTGGAAACTGTTTTGAAGATGTTAAATAAATGGCTCAAGAAGTCACAGCTCAGAAGGTGAGTCGCTCCTCCTGGCTTGCTCAGCCTGATTTCTTATAGAACCAGGACTACCTTTCCAGGGGTGGCCCCACCCACAATGGGCTGGGCATCCCATAACACACATTAAGAAAATGTCCTATGGCCTTGCCTACAGCCCAATCTTATTAGAGGCATTTTCTCAACTGAGGTTCCATACTCTCCAATGACTAGAGTTGGTGTCAAGTTCATGTAAAACCAGCTAGCACGCAGGGCAAAGAGAAATATAAAATGGANAGTTCAAGGAGAAAAAGAGAACCAAGAAATGTAGTGTTGGAGCCAAGCCCTGTGCTCAAGGAGACAAAAAGCTTAAAGAAAGGCCTAATGCTAAATGGAATAAAGAGAGTGGTGACCTCAGGGCAAGACAGCAGCACCCAGCTAATCATGCAACTTGTGAAAGGAAAATGCTGGAGTGATTTCTTCTGCTTAAAAATCATCAACAGCTCAGGATGCAGATCTGATCTAGGAGGAGGCCAGGTTCCAGTCCCAGCAAGTCAAACTTGGCAGCTTTGGCTGTGTGATTCTGGATTTAGAGTCAAGAAGGACACAGGAAAGGGGTGGGGAATCTTTCTCTATGGATGGTTAAGGAAAGCCACTGAGGCCAGGCTTATGGCAGGGCAGTCCTGCATGAGGCCCAGAGAGGCCATTGCATGAAGTTGTAAAGGAGAAACCTGGATTGTATTGGAGACTCCAATATGTTGGAGATCCCAGAGCCATTAGATACCCGCCAAAGAGAGCCAATGACAGGGTGTGGAACCATCCCAAGAATGAAAAGTATGTTGTAGTCAGCAAAGCTGGAAGGAGTTGGAGTTCTGAAGAGTGCTTTCACATTAGACATAGAGAGGCAGAGTTTGGAGTTTGCCCAGCTGGTTTTCAGTCTTGCTTTGTTCCCATATTGCCTCACTATGCCCACTTTCCTCCCGTTTTGGAGTGGTAATGTATATCTTGTACCATTGTATGTTGAAAACATATGGTCTTCTTTTTGATTTTGATTTTATAGAGGGTTATGGTTATTGCCTTGAGTTCCAGAGACTTTAGACTTTTAAGCAGTGTTGAGGCTGAAAGCCTACGGGGTTTCTGAAGTCGGACTGAATGTAATTTGCATTATGATATGGCTACAAACCTATGGGGGGCCAGGGAATGGAATGTGGTAGTTTGAATAAGAATGGCTCCCATAGGCTCATATATTTTGAATGCTTAGTCACCAAGGAATGGTACTATTTGAGAAGGATTATTAGATTTAGGAGTGTGGCCTTGCTGGAGCAGATTTGGCCTCTTTGGAGGAAGAATGTTAGTGAGGGTGGGCTTTGAGGTTTCAAAAGCCCATGTAGGCCTAGTCTTTGTTTCTTCTTATTGCCTGAAGATCAGGATGTAAGCTCTTAGCTGCATGCCTGCCTGCTTGCCCCTATGCTTCTTGCCATGATGGTCATGAAGTAATCCTCTACAACTGTAAGCCAGCCCCTGATTAAATGCTTTATTCTATAAAAGTTGCCTTGGTTATGGTGGCTCTTCACAGCAATAGAACAGGACTCAAGGTTTCACTCATAGGTAGTGTACTTTCTGGGTTTGTTCCTTTCTGTTTGCTCTGTTCAGACTTTGATTTCCACAAACATGTGTTCCAGTCCTTAGGGGGTCTGTGTGCCTTCGGAGGATAGAGACCATTCCAGTTACCATTATGTTGACAATACACTCCTTGGCAGTAACAGTCGTTTGGTTATACTCGCTGACTTTCTTTCAAGAATACAGGTAGTACACTGTGGTCTTGACTTCCCTACTTTCTGGCATCTGAGGCTATGACTTGGGTGACTCAGCCAGCTGAGGGATGACTCATCTAGAGGTGTCTTCATTCACAAGTGTGACTCAGCAGCTGTGTTGGGCTGAGACTGTCAANTGGTCATCAATGTGGCCTTTTACTATGTTGTTCAGTGTAGTGGTTGAGTTCTAAAGGAAACACCTAAGAGCAGGGAGAAAACCTGCATTTCCCTAACCAAACCGAGAGCCAAGAAGCTGAGCTCTGTCTCCTCTTGTGAACCTTTCTGGGGCAGGAATAGTTTGTGAGTCACAAAGAAGCCTTTCAGGGCAAAGCCCAATATATAAGCAACAGAAACTGAGAAATAGCTATTGATGGGCCATAAAGAATGTATCATGTGTCACCATGGTTAAGTGTTCATCCTTGACAAGAACACATTTATAAGTCCAAGTAACAGAAAATGGTCTGCCTAGCTGTGCACAAGATGCTCGCGCGTGTGTTTGTGAGTGTGTGTGTGTGTGTATGTGTGTGTGTGTGTGTGTGTAAGGACAACTTGCAATAGTCAGTTCTTTTTTTTAACCATGTGAGTACTGAGGATTGAACTCAGGCTGCCAGACTTAGAGGAAAGTGCCTTTACCCACTGAACCTTCTCACCACCTCTTTCATTTCCATTTTTAAGTCAAGTTTTCTTTGAATAGCTGAGTTTTGAGAGCTCTTGGGGTATTTCAGAGACTAGTCATTTTGTTAGGTTTGTGGCTTGCAATTGTTTCTTCCCATTTGATGTGATCTCGTTCACTTTCTAGATTCTTTTTTAAGCACAAAGATTTGATTTTATGAAGTCTAATGTATCCAATTTTTTTTCCTTATTAGCTAGGGTCATATCTAAAAGAGTCATTGTCAAATATGAGGTTATAAAGCCTTACCCTTTTGTTTTCTCCTGAGAATCTCACACAGTGTTAGCTCTTATGTTTAGGTCTTTGATTCATATTCAGTTGGCTTTTGTGATTTGAGACTGGGATGCCACTTCACTCTTGTGGTGTTTACTTGTCAGAGTTGCTTGCTGAAAAGAGTCTTCCTCCACCATTCTGTTGTGTTGGTGCCCTCAGTTGACTCGGCACGTAAGGTCTTGTTTGTGTATACTCTCACTTCGATCCTGTTGATTTGTACATTTATCCTTCACATGCCAATTGCTGTTCAAAAGACCAGATAAAAGGAGGCTTTAAGGAAGAGGGATTCAAAATGCAACAGGGCCAAGTGGAAGGGAAACTACTGGAGGTGAAAGGCTGCAAGGGAGAAAGGGGGAGGGAAGGAGATGGGAGATAAGAATGGAGTGGTAGTTAAGGGGAGTCAACAAAAATGAAATGTTTTGAAAATATCATATGGAAATCTATTGCTTTTTAAACTAATAAAAATATTAAAATGGTTGTTTAAGACAAATCTGAATTCTGTGAATTCCTGTATTTGACATAACACTTTTCTTTTAAATTATCCTTATCTTGTGACAGCTTTTAGCTGGTTGAAGATGAATGAAGAAAAAAAGTAAGTCTTGGGCGTATCTAGCTTGTTTTTGGAGGTGGAGGCAAGGTCACAGAAAAAAAAAACAGTCTGGAGCTCCATTTTGTCTGAATTTTACTTTAGAAAACAAAGTATCAATAGGTAATTGATTAAATAGAAAGATTAAAAAAGAAAAACATCAACCTCAGCTCTTAAGAGTCTATGAGNTATTCACTAATAACTGAGGATGGTAAAGTAATGTGTATCTTTCCTTTCTAGTATGAAGTATCTTCCATTCTGGCCTCTTTTTTAATAATTAGTACAACTGAAATGAATTCATCGTTATGTGTTGTATCTCACATACAAATTGTCTTCAATAGAATGCAAGTCATCAGCTGGCTGAAGCAAGGAAAAGAAGGACAGTATGTGAGCCATGGTGGAGTTAACCATAAAGTCAACATAGCAGATATCCATCCACCGGGTAAGAGTCTAAGTTGGTTGACACTGCCGACATAGAAAGGGTCGAGGTCAGGTGTGTTATGCATGATTGCAGAGGAGACAGAGAAAATGGAAAGTCTATGACTATTCAAGAGAAAGATACCTACTGACCTACCGATGGAATTTTGTGTCTTACATAGCTGGCAAGGTCACAAAACCAAATAGCTAATTTAAATAAGCAATGTGCAGGCCTCCATTAACCTCTTTTTAATAGAAAGACCTGGAAGTAGTTCTAGTGAATATAGAGTAAGTACCATGGTGCCCAGAAGTTTCAACCTTGCATGGAATAACTCTACTCTCACTTCTCTTATTGTTCTTCTCATCCTTTCCTGAGTCTTAGAGATTACAATAAGGAAAGGATGCTCTGCTTGGATTAGAGTTCATTTGTTGATTAAGAATGACACATCTCAGGGCTGGAGAGATGCTCAGTGGTTAGGAATGACACATCTCAGGGCTGGAGAGACAGCTCAGTGGTTAAGAATGACAAGACACCACATGGTCCTGTCTTCTACTTACTGGATCTCATTCTCATCAGTTTCTTCTAGTCCTCAACTACGTGCACATCAGCCTCGTGGTCTGTCTGAGCTCCTTCTCTGTCAGTCTCCTTCATTTTACCTGTGTTTAGTTATATACTGTGCTATACATATTACTCTTAACCTATTTCAAAATTGCTCATTTTAAGTAGACCTACTATAATTTCTCTCTGAGTCCTTTCTAAAGTGAAGACAACTCAAATGACTTTAACTTGCAGATGTCATTTGTACAACAAGACAACGTATAAAGGTATTTTTTGAGATGTAATGCCTCTCCATAAACTTTGATTTATACTCTTCTATAACATCTAAAGCTTGGTTAAAAAAATCTGTGATATTTTTGGTGGCTTAACAAAAAAGGTCAACTTCATAAATATGTCTAAGCAATAAAATGATAAACATAGACATGTAAATTAGCTCAAAAGTATGCAAAGCTTTGTAAGAGCCTGATGTAATGAATCAACATGACCTTGGTCATTTTCTATCATTTTCCCAAGATCTTAGTGCCTTAGGTTTACATGTAAATGTTAGGTGGGTCCTGCCATTTGGTAGATATTTATTTGCTCATGGATGATGAAAAGTTATATTATTTTTTCTCCTAAATTTAATTTGATTCTACTGTAGTGATGGACCATGAGGAATAGTTTGTGAAAATGAGTTTTGATTGCTAGGTATAATGCAATATTGAGTTATCTGGAGAATTTTTCTGGCATTCTTAAAAGGCATAGACTGAGAGAGAAAATGCTAAGGATTATTTCTTAGAGTTTATCAGTAAGACTCTGACTGCTGCTATATAGAAAATCCGTATTCCCTCTGATTCTGTGTAGTGGCCTCCAAGGTTCTTAAAAATGTTTAGCTNTCACATACTCACATATCTAGGTCTAGAGGTTCAGACGCTTGTCATCTGTATTTCTTAATATGCAAAATAGCATATCCACTTTGAAGTTAGCATTAAGGAAATGGCCTCATTATAAGGAAATTCAACACAAAGATACTATGGGGCAATGGCTCTATATCTACTAATCAAAATTTTCCAGCCTTTCCTTCTTCATTAGTGTGTCTGAAATAATGTCAGATGTTTACTCTNAATTGTATCATTTTCCTGTAGAGGACACAGAATGCCCCTATCTCCAAGTTCTCCTAGTGATTACTTTAAGGTTTTGTGACCAAGCTCTTGACATATGAATATATGCATGAGTTATACATGCATGTATTCCTAAGCAAGTACCCAGATTTNCTTGGAACTTTCTNTGTTCCCCTTTTCTCTTCTACCCAACTTCCAAGACTGATAGCTGAAACCCATTATTTTACAAACTTAAAAATAAGAAAGGAGAAAAATAGCCTACATGGATCCTGGATACATGAATGACTATGTGGAACAGGATTCTGTCCACAGTGCTGGATGTTGAGGTCCACATGCAAAGCAATTATGGGTGGTACAAATCCATTGAATTGCTTCCTGTTTTGGTGTTTAATCAATTCTCATATATTTGGTGNTGCTACCTCTTCATGTTTGTATTATTAGAGGAATCAATAAAACACAGTGTAATTAATAAGTGGCCTGATGGTGCTTTGAGGGAGAGACTTTAATCTTAAACACATGAAGAAGCTGACCAAACAGGAAAACCATTGGAGTCATCCTGGGCCAGAGATAGCATATTGGCATGACTGACATCAGAAAGCCACCACATTTATGTTCCCTTCCTGACAGTACTCCGGGACACAAATGTGGAATTGTCAATGGCCTATAGCAATGATAAATAAATGACCTTGAAGGTGGGTCATCAAGTCCTAAAGAATCTACCACAGAAGGTGTCTCTGTTGGACACTTAGCTTTTCTTTGTTACAAGTGTTTTCCTAATTGAAAGGAATGCATTGTCTTTTGTCTAAGTGACAGGTAGTTAGGGTTATCAAGCTTTCTTTTGGAAAATCCCTTGGAGACCAGTGCAAATCTTCATGGTCTGGAAGTGGAAAACAATCTAAATATAAACTATCTTATTAGAACCTGAAGGAAAATGGCAACCATTGCCAGGACTTCTTAGCATCTTTTGTGTATGAGTGTACTAAGTTATAAGACATCTGTTTTTTCTCCGAACTCTTTTATGTCATGCTTTTTTAATTAGCTCCTCGGACATTATTAAAGCCTTTCCATATTTGAAAAGCTTTTGAGACCACTTCAGAGAGTCAGGGGCTTTAAATGTGTGCAATTACAGTGTTTTGATTATAATTGTATTAAATCCCCTTAGCCCTGATTTTTAGTTATTTGCCCACACAATGTCTTTCTGTCCTCACAATAATCTCCTTCTCTCAACAATGGAAAACAGTTATCAGGTTACCTGCTAGCATACACACCAAACATTCAAAAATATCTAGTGAATTATCTTCTTTGTTGAAGAGAAACTCTCATCGAGGAAAACCAGAAGCAAAGTCGAANTGTATCGTGTTTCAATTTTCCATCATTCTGTCACCGAAGGATAACAGACTAGTTTGATGCTATTGATTTTGTTCAAAGCCCTGCTGTTTTTTCACCCNAAACCCTGTGCTCTCATGGCTGCTTAGGAATTGATTTCTGGAGAGGTATTCAGTTTGGTTGTTTGTTTCACAGTATGATATGGCGAGGGAGCCATAAGATGACATACTATCATTTCTCTTCTTTAATGAGAATGGACTGTAAACTGCTCCTGTCGTGTATTTTGACCACCTCCTCCAAGCTTCCAAGTGAATCACTTCAAATTATCACTCATGGCTGTAATATCCCAATTTGACCTTGAATAACGTTAACCTTGCTCATTAAAAATATGTCCCACTTAAGATACAAGCAAGATTCCCCCTGGTTATATACACCTAAGAGTTAAAAATNGAGTTTCCTTAACCCATTGTAGCTTTGGTTACCCACACAAGATTGTACCTGTCACTATCTCATCATGCATGCACATAGAGGTCATGAGGCCACACCGCTCNTCACGGCATGGTGGTTAATGGGTGCTGAGGGAGGAAGAGTCATTTCCTTTAACNGTGTACTAATAAGCTGTTTGTGTTTCAGTAAATAAAACCCCCATTCGTGTTCATGCATGCAATGACAAACTCAGTGGGAGAAAAACTGAGTTTTAAAAATATTAATAAAATAGACCAGGCGGTGGTGGCGCACTCCTTTAATCCCAGCACTCGGGAGGCAGAGGCAGGCGGATCTCGTGAGTTCGAGGCCAGCCTGGGCTACCGAGTGAGTTCCAGGAAAGGCGCCAAAGCTACACAGAGAAATCCTGTCTTGAAAAACAAAACAAAACAAAACAAATTAATAAAATAGTATATTTTGCTTATTCCCCATAAACTATTATGAAATTTCCATCTGATTCAAGTTTATCCCCATAAAGCATTCCTGGGAGACACCGAGACTGGCTTTTGTATACAAGAACAAACCTTCTGTGGTCTACCACTCTCCTGCTTCCTTGCTTGGTGTCCTTTTGTCGGTAGTCATGAAACCACAATAAGCTGACTTACATCCCTGACCCTGAGACTTGGTTAGCACTCACCAAAGATTGGTACCTGGTACTACTTCTTCACTTGANAGAAAAGCTAGTTCAGTTAGCTCCCTAAGTGGCTGAATCAGTTCTATGATCTGGACTAACTCAAGAAGAGAAAGTGTCTTTCCCTCTGCCTCAGGAACTCCACTCTCTGCCATGATTTCCTAAAACAATTCTCTCAGATTTTTTTCCCCCAATCCATTTCTCTAGGTATAGGCAGCAGAGTCATTATTAGGCTAGGAGCAAGCTGAGCAGGAGATAGTGCGCACTATTCAGAATGACCCAGTGCTTCTATACAAAACCCCATGTCCAAACTCCTTAGCTCAGAGTGACATTGTCCTTAAGAGATTCCTAGTTAACCATGGGAGGATGTCCAAGTTCAGCGATGAGGACAAAGAGATTCCTTCCCCTCCCCCTGGCAAAGAGGTCAGAAGGAGATGTGGAAGGCAGGGAGAACTTTATATTCTAAGTTCTGAAACATGATGACTATCGTGTCTTTAGAGGAGCTTCAAATAGCTGGGACTTCTGGGACTGTAAAATAAAGGATTAGGGAAGGCAACACTGGAAGTTGTATATTTGTGGCTACTAAGGCTTATGACTATATATTTATGTTTAGATCATTTTCCATCTCCTGACCACCTCTAGATCTAGACACACAGTGTTTAGTTCAAGAAACTGAGAATAGTTGGCAAAAGACAAAACAAAACAAAACATATACATCAGGATATAGAATTGTTGTCCCAGAACTGGTTAACTGATTGCCATTGTGATCTTACAAATTCCTGAGATAAACCTACCATAATAAATGATTACTGGGATTGGAGAGATGGCTCAGTCATTAAGAGAATTTTCTACTCTTGCTGAAGACCTGGGCTTGGTTCCCAGCACCCATGCTGGGTGCTTCACAACTGCCTAAATCTCTAGTTACAATATATCCAATGCCTTTTTNTGGTTTCCCTGGACCTTGCACACATGTGGTACACATAGAGAGGAGCAGGCATACACACACATACATAAAAATAAATATGTTTTTACAGAATTAAAGAAATGATTCTATAGGTACATGTCTTTTCTAATNTTTAATATCTATATTTGTGCTTCATAATGACTCAGACTGNAGCTGCTGGAATAGGTTACTATAACAAAGCATCAACAGATACAAGTGGGGATGTATTTTTACCACATACTTAGTTGTTATGCTGTAAGAAGTCTTTAATTAAAAACAATATAGCTTCCAGGGGTTGAAGAGATGGCTCACTGGATAAAATCATGCAAGCATGATAATCTGAGTTTGGATCTCTGCAACCATATAAAAAGCTGGGTGTGAAATGTGCTTGTAGTGTGTGTGATGTGGAGGGCTTTTGGCCAGCTTGTCTAGCCAATTGATTAGTTCCAGATTCAGTGAGAATCTCTGTTTCAAAAAATAAAGTTGAGAGTGATAGACTTCTGGCTCCTATCTAAACACATGTACACACACACACACACACACACACACACACTTAATATAAGTTATTTAATTATAAGGTTGTTTAATTTCTCTAATTTTTTGTTTGTGAATTTTATACGTGCATATAATGTGTTTTGATCAATCTCCTATTCTCTCTCTTCCAGTTCTTCCTCGGCTTTCTTCACCCACATTCCTTTTCCAATTTCACATATTCTTTGAAAAAAAAACCACATTGAGTCCACTTAGTGATGCCTATATGTACATGGANGTAGAGCCATCTACTGAAGCATGGGTAGCCTCTCAAGAGTCACTGAAGAAAACTAAAGCTACCCTCCCACAGAAAACATCAGTGGTCAATAGCTCTTAGATAGAGATGGGATTTCATGAGCCCTCTTATATTTATGCTAGGATTTTGGTGTGATTGATCTTGTACAGGTCGTGTGCCTACAGTCACAGTTACTATGAGTTCCTGTGTGCAGTGACACTGCTATACCCTACAAATTCTATTTTGTTGCAGATGTCCATTACCTCTGACATTTACAGTCTCCACCCACTCCTTGCTTCACAATGGTTCTTGAGTCTTGAGAGAAAGAAATATGATGCAGGCATACTGTTTAGAGTTGAGCACTTCACAGTATTATTCTCTGCAAGATGCTCTGTTGAGGATCTCTGTATTAATAGTCATCTACTGAAAAAGAAAGCTCCTCTGATGGGGGTTGATAGAAGCACTAATCTGTGGGTAAAAGATAAGAACATGGGCAATTTAATACTATGTCCATTTAGCAGAATAATAGCATTAGGATTTCCCCTGGGGCTTATGGCCAATGTTCTTGGCCACATTAACTCGAGACACATGTTC
The DNA here is from genome assembly GCA_001675575.1 of Neotoma lepida. Classification (NCBI taxonomy): domain Eukaryota; kingdom Metazoa; phylum Chordata; class Mammalia; order Rodentia; family Cricetidae; genus Neotoma; species Neotoma lepida. Next base: position 11,644 of record LZPO01008187.1, on the reverse strand, counting down.
TACCTTGTGGAGTGGGTTTAAATTTAATAAGAAAATGATTGGTTACTCTCATAACATTGTGCCACTGTTGTACACCAGTGGACTCATCTTGCCAGTCCAGTCATTGTTAGAATGCACAGGGTTCACAGCTGGATAAGATTATTGATTGTTTTCCTCCCTTGGTATGATACAAATAACTTTCTTTCACCTTACAAGCTAGCCAGCAGGAATGAAGCTACCATCATGATTTCTCCATGATCTCTACTGAGGTGTATGGTTTCTTGAGCAATAGGATTTTACCACCAAGTTGAAGAGCAATGACAAGTCCCTGTCATGCTGGTTTGTTGTCAACTTGACATAAATTTAGACATATTTGGGAAGAGGGAATCTTCAAAGAGAAAATATTTTATAAGACTGGCCCATAGACAAGTCTGTGGGGANTTCCCTTGATTAATGATTGGTGTGAGAGGACCCAGACCATTGTGGGCAGTGCCACCCTTGGACTGGTAGTCTTGAATGGTATAAGAAAGCAAACTGAGCAAACTGTGGAGAGCAAGCCAGTAAGCAGTGCTCCTCCATGGCCTCTGCATCAGCTCCTGCCTTCAGCTTCCTGTCTTTAGTTCCTGCCCTGACTCCCATCAGTGATGAAGTTGTAAACTGAAATAAAACCTTTTCCCTNAAAGTTACTTTTGATCATAGTGTTTTACCACAGCAATAGAAACTCAAACTAAGACATCTGTAATGTATGTCTTTTTTTGGGCGTGTGTCCTATGNGACTCCACTGACCAACAACTCAAAAAGAAGTAACCCATACCTGATATGGGTTGGCTTTTTATTTGATAGCATATGGTGTCTGGGAGAGGAAATGTCCCCATTATGGGGTAATTATATTTAAATTCCATATATATATTTTAGGAAGCTTCTACAGTAGTAGGTTTCCATACAATATTCTCAGTTTTTAATGTTAGATATCACTTTCTATATTTTCTACTCTGCCCTCCCATTCCCAACCACATTTAACCCTTTATGTTTTATTATGTCTTTCCCCCATTCACACCACATGATTTATATTTCTCTATTCCCTTGAAACCCAGCCCCATGGTCCCTTTCTAGTGTCCTGACTTACAGAAATTATGAAATTTGTAAGTAAATGTATGGAGCTGGAAACAATGATTCTGATGGCAGTAACCCAGATCCAAAAAGACAAACGTGGCATGTGTTTGTTCATATGTGGATGCTGACTTTGAGTCTTTAGAGATGTGTGTTTGAATTGCACTGCCCTTGAAAGTCAGGAAACTAACAAGGGACCGTGGAGGGGAAGTTGGGGGAAGGGAGATAGAATGCAGGCAGTATGAAGGGGCTCCACAACCACAAGAAAACTTGGTTTCTTTCCCATTGTCTGTCTTCAAAAGCATTGTAGTTTATTCAGAGACAAAGATTATAAATGTATTCCTTCAATGAATGACCAGGACNGGGGATAGAATGAAGAATGAAACTTTTGTAAGTGAGATACAATGTAGGGGAGACAGAAAAATGAAACAGGCAACAAGACAGTGAAGATGAAGCAGGTACTTAGCTTTCATAAAGAGCTTCGATGCTTATACAACACTTTTCACAGGTAGGATGGTGTTTGATTTGCACAACTCTCAATGAGGCACTACCCTGGTTCTCTTTAAAATGAAGATACAGATTCAGAGAAATCAATGGTTTTCTATAGTTGAAACAGTGGGGGATGATATGCTCTGTATTAACCACATGACCCTGCACAAGTAGTTGTTCCTATCTTGTTTTAGCCTTTGCTGTCTCAAGAGAGCAGCATTTGGAACATAGCTGGAAGTGTAAGTAAGGCAGTCATGTCAGGAGCTAGAAGAAATAGAAAAGATGGAGTCTGAAAAGTTGTATTTTGCACTGGAGATCTGTGATCACTCAGCTTCAAATTTCTCACTGGCTGTGCTTCCTTATTCATAAAAAGGGAGTGATAATTCCTTCACAGAATGATTGTGAGGAGAAAATGAACTGGTATTTGACAAAGCATGTAGTTTCTTGACAGGTAATAAAAATGGGCTTCCCAACCAAAATTTACAAAATATCCCCCAAGATAGACAATGGAAAAGAAGTCAAGTTTTTTTGTGGAGGCGGAGCCAACTATGCATTAACTCCCAGTGTATTGTTTAGCTGCAAGAAAAGGAAATTTTGCTTTATACTTCTGGCCAAAAGAAGTAGAAGAGGTTTTAGGTGAGATCTACTTCATTTCCATTCCTCTTGTATTTCCTTAGTGGAATATTAATATTATTGCCATGTTGATTTCTCTCATCCATCTGGATACACCTGGTGTTTCCTGAGAGCATTCATGGTGAGTCAAGCNTCATAGAATGCTAAGTGGATTGGCAGCTGAAGTCAAAATCTAAGAACAAAGGAAAGTATAAGGAGAGGACAGCACTAAGGAGCCAACAGACAGTGGGTGTAGATATCTCTCTCAGACTTATTAAGTTGTAGCTCAAGATGAGGTTCCTCTTCAGCCATTGTCCTTGCCATTCTCAAGATTTTCCAACCATGTGAACACAGTGATGAGATGAGGAGTCCTTGGTGCTGTCAATCGTATTGAGGATAAAGTGAATGTTACCTCCATATTAATGTGTGTGTGTGTGTGTGTGTGTGTGTGTGTGTGTGTGTGTGTTGGAATGTTTACTTTCCATTGCTCTTGCCACAAATCCAGGTTGTAGAGGCTCTGAGAAAACTCACAGTAGCAGAGGTGATTGGAGGAAGAGTATACTCTATTTAGATTCTGCTTAGGGATTTCGCCAGTTGATTTAATGATCTGAGCCCAAATGGGCAGGTGNCATTTCCAGAAAAGAATGACAGAGTGCAGGTGGTGAGATAGCCTTATATTCTCACTGTTTGGCTACTATAAGCATGTGGGATTCCTCTGCAGCACAGTCAGGCTTTAGCAGTGAGGCAGGAAGAACCAGCCACTGTGGCTTTGAAATGTGCCTTTGGTGGAGAGCACCGAGGACAAAGCAGTGATGGGAGGAAGTGAAGCTTATCTATGCTTGTGCCCAGCCATGCTAGGACAGCTCAATAGACTAACTCAATGAAATTATAGCAGAGCTTTGAATAGCGACGAGTCTCAAAACTTAGGCAGAATTTTACAGTTCACTTTTGAAACAGCAGTAACTCATTTATTAGACTTGTGACTTTTGTGTTTTATAAATTATTTCTAATTTTCACAACATCTCATTATGGCATTTTGCTCTGTCATTTTTCAGTTGAGGAAAATGAGTGGAGGATTGTTAAGAAATTTGACAGTATTATAATGAAGGGGCCAAGCTAGGTTCTATATGCTGGTCAATGGTGTTTGAACTTGAAGCCCCTTTTCTTTCTGTAATCTTCTCATGGATGTTGTGAAGTTGAGAGTGTTTTTTTCTTCATATTTATGAAGAAATTCATGTTAATAAGCAATAAAAGGAGGTACAGTGAGGTCCGTGTTCTGAAAACCCACCAGGCTGATGTACCAGAATGCTTCATCTCTTCTGCTTGCTTATTATGTTAAAACTTGATTTCAATTAATATTGAACTGGATGATCAGTAGAGCCTCACTGACTACAGAGCCAGCAACTCATTGACAGGGTGAGGAGAAAAGTTCTTTTATTTTCCAGAGGCTTATGGAAGAGGATGTACATACAGCATTTTTCTGGGTTTTCTCATNTCCTTGCTCTAACCCCTAGACTTGATGCTTCTGAACACTTCAAGAAAGTATGCTACCATTTGAGCTGATTTATTTAAACAGTAATTCTGCAAACCCCTTCCCATGCAAGTGATGAGTCTATGCTAGGCAACTTCAGGTTATACAAATCTTCCAGAAACTTTATTGATTTTGAAATTGAATCTTCATAAAATTTTTTTTCGTTCATGCAAATGAAAACAAGCAATGAGGTGTAATTTTTCTTCTGGTTTTAATCTTCACTAAGCATTGAAGAAGAAAGAAAAATACTTTCTGAGAGTAATAAGCTTTCACAGGGCTTTTGCTAAGGGGGTTATTTTTCTATTGTTTTAGAGAAAAAATGTAATTCCTCTTAATATAACTTAATTTTTTAATTAAAATTTTTTCATTTATTTTACATACTAACCACAGTTCCCTACATCCACCTCCCATCTACCACCCCCCCATCCACTCCTCCTCTGTT
>LZPO01008186.1:104041-114235 GCA_001675575.1 Neotoma lepida | reverse complement strand
CACACACACACACACACACACACACACACACACACACACACACAGACAGATTAAGGAACTCCATTTGAGTATCTGAATATTAATGCCCTTAGCAAAAGAACCTCTCATATTTTGCTGAGAATCATCTTTCCCCCCTTCATGGGCTCCTGGTGAGAATTTGGGGCCTTACATACAAACCAAATACTTTACCCTCAGGAACTTTCCATTCCAGAGTGTTGTTTTCTTTTCTTTCTTTTAAAACTTTAGTATTATGTATATGGGTGTTTGCATCCATCTATGTCTGTGTGCTATGCACATGCCTGGGGCTTGCAGAGGCCAGAAGAGAGCAATGGGTCCTCCAGAAGTAGAGTTCCAAATGGTTGTNGCCATAATGTGGGTGCTGGGAGTCAAACCCAGGCTGTCTGGAAGAGCAGCCCGAGCTTTTAACCACTGAGGCATTTTATGTCTGGCCCAGTGTTGTTATATCACTTACCACTACAATTTATTAACACTACTTATCATCTCTATCCCATCACCCTGAAATATGAGCTCTGTGATAACTTCGTCCTTGCCTGTCTTATCCTGTGCTGTAAGCATAGGCCATGTGGCAAGTTCTTAGCAAGNCTTGGGTGGACAGGTGAGTGGATGACTGAGTNGTTTTTGTGGCTGTCACTATCTTGATNAGCCCCTGCATCACCCGTGTGCTCGCTAGACCCACAAAAAGCTGAACTCTGCCCATCACCCTAAGGGGGACCCCTCAGCAACCAGGACAACCGTGAGGGACTGGGGGTGTCTCACTTCCACTCTCTGGAAGAGCACAGAAGGGTGGATGTTTTCTCTGCTTGTTTCTTCTGTGGCCAGCATTTGCACAATGGCTCTGCAAGGCTCTTGGCTGATCTGAGCAATCCCTGGGTCACAGGAACAACTCAGGGAACCCACGTGCCTCCTTCACTCTGTCACTGAGTCAAAGCAGGCAATGCACCAGCCAACCATTTCCACGTCTTTCAGGTCATGTATNGCTGTTTTGAGACTCCTCTTACCCTTCCAGCCTCTCACTGGGTCTATTGGTTAGCATTGTCAGGGTAAAGGTAGGCGGACCCTTTGCCTCTAAGGNTATTAATGTGAGCCACCAGCAGGAGACAGAGTTAAATGCCAGATGCCAGCCACTGTTGNGACCCACTTGTCTGTCCCTGACTGTAGACCNGTTCCAGGCAGCTTGAGCAGCAAATCACAGGTGCACACAAACAAGCTGGGGCACAGCACAGTGTGGGTGTTGTTTCCTCTGGACACTGTGTCACTTTATCCTCTGATTAGGGACTGACGGCTCAGGAACATAAGGGGAAGGTTACAACCATGTCCCTGGTAATCCACGGACTGTGATCTGTGGGCCCAGCTCACGTCAACAGTTGGATTTCAAGGCTTGATTTGCGTATGTTGATGGAAGATTCAGGGTCTTATCTACCCCATGAATTTCCAAAACAATTTTTAAGGTACTTTTTCAAAATCATAGCACTCTTAAAAATTAAAATATAACTTCAAGAAAACAGAAAAGTATAAAAGAAAAAGGTAGCTTCATAAATAGTGNTACATATAAAATATACACATATATGTGTGTATACTGTTCTTTGGCCGGGGGAAGGATTCATAATTTGGTAAAATTACCCAAACTGCTTCTTCTAATTACAAAATGTCCTCAATGCTTCTCTATGCTTATGTTTAATATTACAAAAGATTCCACTGAATGGTGACACCGTAATTTACCCAGCTATTCCCTGACAGATGGGCATCCAAGTTACTAATGGTTTATTAGTATAATAAAAACACAGCAGTAAACAGGTAGTGTGAGTCACAGGTCCCTGTACACGGAAGAGGGGCAGCTTATTAAAGCCACAAACACTTCGAGTCACACAAAAGATGCAGAGTGTATGGAGAGAGGCTGAGGGCAGCAGTGGGGACCAATTGCCAGGGTGCCCCTGCCACCCAGTCCTGGGACTGTGCTCATGTCAGCACACATGTTCTCATTTGCAGGACACACCTCACAGCCTGTGTTTAGATGAGTCTGGCTGAGTCACTGAGTGTCCTCTTCACCCGGAGCTTTGGAAGACCCCTTGAGAGCCATCTCATATGCAGGTGCTGCGTCATGTGTGGGTGGAACAAACTCAGCGAGCCGCTCCCAGCACTAGGGACAGCATCAGGAAGGAGCCTTAGATGGAGATTCTGGAGTGGCAGCACCCGCACTTTACTGTCCATCAGCTCCAGGCTGTGTGCACAGACATGCCCAAATCCTGTTCATCATCGACCCTTTTTTCTCTGCTTCGGTTAAGAAATCAAAAGGAAAAGAAATCAAAAGGCCTCAGGTGGTCCGACATCACAGCCAGTGAAGTCTTCACAGAACATCCAGGGTCATGATGCTCTAGATGGCATTGAGGTCACAGAATCACAGAACATGGCAGTGTCACACTACACTCTAGTGGAAATGAGGTCACAGAACCACAGAACATGGCAGTGTCACTACACTCTAGATGGAAATGAGGTCACAGAATCACAGAACATGGCAGTGTCACACTACACTCTAATGGAAATGAGGTCACAGAATCACAGAACATGGCAGTGTCACTACATTCCAAATGGAAATGAGGTCACAGAATCACAGAACATGGCAGTGTCACNAATGGAAATGAGGTCACAGAATCACAGAACATGGCAGTGTCACTACATTCCAAATGGAAATGAGGTCACAGAATCACAGAACATGGCAGTGTCACTACACTCTAATGGAAATGGGGTAGTAGAATCATGGGATGCCACTGAGTGTTGTGTAGCAATTTCCTCTGAGATAAAAAATTCCATCTCAGAAAGAAGCCCATTAAGACACACGATGTTCTAATGAGAGGTGAAACATCCCATCCTGATCGGAAGTTCACTGAAACAGAGTAAATGAGCTACTCAAAAGCTTTAGGAAGTCATTGAAACTGACTGGATTCACTAGGCCCCTCCCACCCCAACCTTACATAGGCAGTAAGGATTGCTGAACCATACTCTGCACTGGAAGAGGCAGAGACCAGACCCATAACCTGCTGAGCTCCCTGCGGATTGTACAGTGTGCTCCAGGCTCTCAACTTTTGTGAACTGTCACCCATGCTGATGTGGGCTTTGGTGATGAAGCTGCCTTTGAGTCATTTCTGCTCCCCTCACCCACATTCCTGTAAGTGACCCCAATAAAACTCTTGTTCACCAAAGCTGGACTCTGGTGGTGTCTTTACTTTGGTCTGTCATTGTCCCTCTATCTGGAGTAAGTAGGTGTTTGTTTACTTCTCCCTGGGAATAGTAACAGAGTAACACAGCACTAGGTTGCTACATTCTTGGTAGAAATGAGGTAGCAGAATATTGGTTCCTTAGCAAACAGAGTGATTGTCCAAGCTGAGTGGAAAGGCCAGCACTCGCTTTAGCATACAGGTAACAGAACCCTGAATGTAGCAAATCCCCTCCCTCCGGGGCAATTGAACAGCAGGGTTGCTGTCAGTGGGGTTGCTGTCTGCTGCCCTGAGTACTGAACTCCAGGAATGAGGGTGGGACAAGGCTATAAACATGCTGGGTTCTTTACAGCATAACCTGGACTGAGCATCTGGAGGACCTGTAAGAGATCCATGTCATCTGGACATATCTCCCATAGTAGGCACGTGACAGAGAACTTATGAGATGGCTCAGGCCCACTAGAGAATCCTGGGCCTTACACATTCCAGCAGCACCTTGCAGCCACCCCACTTTCTGGACNATGGATGAGGTACCAAAAGTAAATCACACCTCAACCTCTACACAGGCAGAGACTGAGAGAGAAGGCAAGGGATCAGCATCTCAACTAGGATTCCAGAGACCCCTGAGCCCCACCTACAGGGACAGGCCACACCCCTGCTTCTCAGTTTCCCCATCTCTAAGTTAAGAATGGCTGCAGCCTGCATCCCCTTTCTGTGAGACAGTCCAGCTTAAACACATTCGCTGAAAAGTTCTCAGTATACCCACGATTCCAGCTCTCCCCTTTGACTCTAGCATTGGCAAGCAGCCTTTCCCAATGTAATTATGTTTAAGGAACTTGATTTGATCCACAAAACGATACAATGAAAGCCCATGTAGTAAGCCCTGGGTAGCCGTAAGTTTTCTCAGGCCCCACCCNGCCCCATGNTCCCTCAGCCACTTATAAAATAATCATTCAGAGGCTTAATATTAATTACAAACTGTATGACCTATGGCCAGGCTTCTTGCTAGCTAGCTCTTATAACTTAGCCCATATCTATTAATCTATATATTGCCATGTGGCTGTGGCATTACTGGTCTGCTGGCATCTTGCTGTTCCTTAGGCTACAGCTGGCATCTCTCCCTCCTCTCCTTTCTTTTCTCCATATATCTGCTTAGATTTCCCGCCTGCCTGTAAGCTGCCTTGCCATAGGCCAATGAAGCTTTATTTATCAACCAATCAGATCAACACATATTTACAGCACACAGAAAGACATCCCACAGCACCCATGTTAAATTAAAATCCCACTTNAGTATAAGTTGGAGCTCAGGAAGAATCTAAGGTGGGAAAGCGAGCAATGGGGATATGTGGNGGAGAGGCCAGAGCCGAGGTTCGGAATAAGAAAGGCTCACAAAGATACCACACATACTTAGGTTACTGCAAAGGATGAACACGGACTGTAGACAAAACATCAGAGTGCTGCTGCTGCTTCTTCTTCTTCTTCTTCTTCTTCTTCTTCTTCTTCTTCTTCTTCTTCTTCTTCTCCTCCTCCTCCTCCTCCTCCTTCTTTCTTCCTCAACAAATTGAAGGTTTGTGGCTGTACATTGTCTTTCATTAACTTATTCACTTACTTCTAAATTTCATATTTAGACCTTGCTCTGTTGCTTGAGTACTGGGAGAAGTGCAAGGAATAAGTTTCTAAGTCTTTGCCTAAAAGATAGAAAGGTAACTTGTCACCAAGGTGCCAGAATGCCTGGGTGCAAATCTTCGGTTTCCCAGTTCTGCACTCAACTACTCTGGCCTTCAGCTTNCTTGTTTAGAGAATAGGAACAATGATATCATTCTTTCCTTCATCTGTTGTAGGGAATAAATTATTTAACAAAGCATTTAGAATGGAGCCTGCTACATAATAATTGCCCCCAATAAATACCAGCCATTATTAAGAAGGGAGTTTCCAAGGAAGGCAGTGGTCTTACCTTCCAACATTAGCAGATCATTCGATGCATCATCGTAGTTAAAATATTTTGCCTTTTTTTATATATGTAATGATCTTATTTACTTACTTTTAACATTTATCATGCTCACCCTCCATTTTACAAACAAACNAATCCTCCTGAAATAGACAAAAAGGCAACACCCAAGAATCTGACAAGTTAGCACCCTCCACCCAGGATCTGAGTTTAATCTGATTAGTGTTGGGAACTTGACATTCCTGTCAAACTTAGGGAAGGTGTGTGGCAGGGTGTGGCACTATTGCAGAGCCTCATAAGTCACTGCCTTGGCTCCTGGGGCTTTGCAAGTGAGCTGGAGCAGGTCCCCTAGTTCACTGTCATTGCACAGCACAAGACACTCCCTATCCCACTGCTGTGTACCCAGCCTCTGCAAGAGTGGTGGTAGTCATGTCACCAGACTGAGGGAGTGTCTGCCATGGATCTGAAGAGACAAAACAGATGGGTTTGGTTTTAGGGTTCCACCCACTTGGTGTGTGGGTGTTGGTGACCTCAGAGTGGAGACTGCAGAGAGAGCCTTGGGTCTCATGAGTTGAAACCGCCCTTGTATGGATGGGGATCAGGAAGGAAGAGGGTGTCTGGGACCCAGTAAAACTCCTTCCTTCCTGGGGTTCCCGGAGGTCAACCTCCACCAAGCAACCCACCTGTCCTCAGGGCATTCAGTCCATTCCCTGTTTTCTCAGTGCAGAAACAGAAGGAAACAGGGAACATGGAAGACAACCTTCCTCAGGAGCCCAGGTAACTGCTCCCCAGAGTGTGTGAAGGAGCCAGGTCACTGTTGATGTTTCTCTGGCTCCCTGGGGATGGTCAGAAGCAACAGATGTCTCAACCTGTGGTCCATGGTCAACACAGTACATTGTGGAGACCTCCAGGCNGACTTCACAGAGGTGAACCTGTCTGGGATGGCATTCCAGGCCCAGACTAGAAGTGGGGGATGTGATTGAGGGGTTGATAGATACTTGGCTTTCTCTAACCAGGCTCATTTGGAAGCCCTTCCCCTTNGGACATCTCATAAGTAGGACTCAACTGTGACACATGACCATATTGGGTGANTCCTATTGGAGCAACATCGTCTAGAGTCAAATGGCCAAGACCCTTATTTGATACACTCACAAATATTGACACGGCCTCTGCTCCCACTTGTGTCCTAGAATAATATGATTATAACAATAGCTACCATTTGCTATGTCCTAACACATGGCAGAAAATATTCTAGGAGGAAGAGGGGAGCAAGAATACTATACTCAGGGGAGGAAGAGTACTCACTGTTTTTTTTGTTTGGGGATTGTGTGTGTGTGTGTGTGTGTGTGTGTGTGTGTGTGTGTGCATTTGAGTGCAGGTGCCTGCAGAGACCAGAAGAGGGAGTTGGAGCTGGAGTTACAGGTGGTTGAAACCAGCTGATGTGGGTATTTGGATCTGAACTCAGACCTTCTGCAGTATCAGCAAAGCCATCTCTCCANCCCCTCTAGGTTTTTTATTTATTTTTTATTCCAAAATTATGACCAGTTTCCACAAAACCCCTCAGTGCTCTGCATGGTGGCCATGTTGTTACAGTTCCAATAAGGTCTGAATCCTAGTGAAGCAAGGGACTTTTCTTTGACAGAAAGTTGAAGTAGGAAGGCTTGAGACCTGGTTTCAAAATTNGACCCTCTTAATACCATACCAGAAACCTTCTGGATGGTACAAATGAAATCACAGGTTCAGACATGGATACAATGTAAACTCTTCAGTCCACTCCCATAGTTTAGAGCTATTGGCTGCCATGTGCCCCAGGCTACTGTCTTAGTTACTGTTCTGTTGCTGTGAAGAGACACTGTGACCATGGCAACTCTTATGAAAGAAAGCATTTAACTGGGAGCTGGCTTACAGTTTCAGAGGGTTAGTCCATTATTATCACTGTGGGGAGCATGGCAGCATGCAGGCAGACACTGGAGCAGTAGCTGAGAGCTACATCCTGAGCCATAGGCAGAGAGACTTTTGGGTGGCATGGGCTTTTGGAACCTCAAAGCCAACCCTACTGACACACTTTCTCCAACAAGGCCACATCTCCTAATCCTTATAATCATTTCAAATAATGCCACTCCCTGATGACAAATACAGGAGCCTATGAAGGCCATTCTTATTCAAATCACTACACCTACCTTCTTAAGGCATGCGACCACTGTGTAGAACCTCTCTGGTGCAACTTCGCTTTGCAATCACAGAGGCTGCAGTAGCTACTGAAAGACAATGTGGTCCTTGCTTCTGAAGTGGCTTCAACTGAACACTCGGANGTTAGCTTCCTTGGTCTTGGAGGATTTAAGAAGATGCAGTGAAAAGAATAGCCAGTATCTCTCAGATACCACACATAAGTCTGCATAGGAAACTGCTGGGGATACACAGGTACCATCGATCAGATAGNAGTGACTTCAAAGAGTTTGGTCCTATGCAATGTTTGCTGACCAACTGAATCTAGCCAGCTTACGAGCAAAGCTAACTCACCATTTAGTCATAGCACTAAACTGTGGTTTAGTCTTTTTCAAAGTGAGAGACACATGTGACATCTTACTAAGACTTCACAGCTGTGCCACTATGTGTGTGTGTGTGGAACTGCACGTTATTTCCGTATTACTAAGATCGCAAAGCTCCTGAGTTGCATACCAGGTATGCAGCAATGAATGCCTTTGTAAATACCTCAAGTCCTCCACAGCAGCCCAACGTGGCCCATTGACAATCCACAGGGACACGGATGAGCAGGCAGCCCAGAACTCAGATGTAGCAACACTCAGCATCATGTAGAACATGACAAGAACAACCTGACAGCGTGTGGAAGCATTTAGGAGGTTTGGATGACCAGGCTAGGGGAGAGCAGAAACTAAAAACTNNAGGCAAAGGAGTATTATGTCTTTAAAGTCACCATTCTGAGAGGTAAAGGGAACCCTAAGAACCCACAGAGTTCAGGCAGAAACAACACTGCATGCCTAAGATAACAAAACAAAACAACAAGGCTCGGAGACCTGGCCTAGGGGCAGAGGCAAATGGACTGTGATTTCTAATTTCTGTCCATCAGTCCGTGCACACATGGTGTTGTGCTGGATTTGCCCTCCGATTAAAAACTTGCTGCTTTGCCTAACAAGTGGTCTTATTTATAGCCTGTTACTATGTAAAGCTATTCCATGTTTCTAAAGTGACAACAGGTTCTTAAGCAGAATTCTTGGCTGTGACACAGCAAAAGTGTTTTAGAAAGATTAGCCTGTCAAAAGCGCTCTAAATAGATTTTAAAAAGAAAGAGGGAGAGAGGAGACAGGAAAGGGAGGGAACAGGGAGGCCTCCGAGCACTGAGTACAGGGACTGAAGAGAAGGGAGAGCTGTAGGCGATGCCAGAGCATGGTAGACAGAGAGCTGACCAGGCTGGGAGAGAGCGGGAGAAAACCATGGCAGATCTAAAAACAATAGGCCAAAAAGATAGTGGGGATCAGTTAGACAGTTTTTCCCTGACAGTCAAATTCTGGGGTTTGGTATAANAGCCATTGCCCGTCAATCTTACAGGCTGGTTGGAGACCATGGGCAACCCATTCTTCCCAAACTCTGTCATCTATTTTGAAGTATGTGGCTCACACTGGTTCTACTATTCAGTCTAATTCATGGGCTTTCATTTCCAACATGCTAAAGTAAACCAAAATGATCTCAACTTNCACTTCATGTCACCTCTTGGTTGGCACACACAAAATAAATGTGAAGCAAAGTGAAAGACCACAAGAACGGTCCATTGCAATGCACTCAACTCGGATTTGGCTGTATTTATGTAGTTTGGCTTGTTTGGAAATGATATTGTTGTGGTTTCNGTATGAAATGTCCTCTATAGGCTCNCTGTTTGCACACTTGATCCTCAGCTGGGGACCNTCTGGGGAGGTGGTAGTGGGATCTGACTGGGGAAAGCAGGCCACTGGCCGTGCCTTTGGAGGTTAGGGCTGGTTCTCCGCCCTTCCTGTTTCCCAGCTGACACATGTGAGCAGNCTCACTCTTCTGTGTTCTCTCCACTATGATAAACTGAGACCTCTGAAGCCAGGAGACAAAATAAATTCTTTTTTTTTTCTCTTATGAGTGCTGTATCTGCATTGTACACCTTTATGCCAGAAAAGGGCATCAGATCCCATGATAGATGGTTGAAAACCACCATGTGGTTGCTGGGAATTGAACTCAGGACCTCTGGAAGAACAGCCAGTGCTCTTAACCACTGAACCATCTCTCCAGCCTTACTTTTAAATTAATTTCCCAGTTACTGGGTCACAATTAACACCTAACATAAAATTAACACAAACGCTTTCAATTCCCTTTTACTGTATCTGTTACAATTTCTTATGAACTAATACGATACTTTGATTTGCNTTTTAGTATGTGTCATTATAAATATCTAGAAACAAATTCTTTGATTGGATACATTTGAGAGACAAATTATTCAATGAATCCAGGAGGCTGATGTTTACAAGCCAGTCAGAAATGTAAGACTAGACATCACTGTGAGGTTGATACCAGAAACAATAGACTTAGGGGTTCATCAATGCTGAAGTGAAAATAAAAGTCAGTGATGGAGATGATAATATAGCATTAGTTAAAGGCCTCCTGTTTGGTGTGTATGATGGCTTGATTCCTAGCACAGACAATTACAGAGAAGGGGCACGGGGGAAGAGAAGAAAAGAAATCTTCACAAGGCATAAATAAACCCCAGGAAAATAGGCACAAAATATTTGCAGCAATTCAAAAGAAAAAAAATAGCGCAAGGACATGCATTGACACAGGGTCAGTTTTCTGAAGGGACTCGAGCACTGTGGCAGAGACNGCTAACCGCAATCTCAAATCTACCTCTCTTGTAAAACATCTGGTAACTGGGGAAGGGCTGCCTAGCCATGAGCTATACTTCCATGGCATCTGGAAGTGACCACATAACGAGCTCTCACCTGCAGGACGAGTCAAGTGTTGTGTGTGCTGCGCAGG
>LZPO01008186.1:89860-103310 GCA_001675575.1 Neotoma lepida | reverse complement strand
ATGCTAGGACAATTATGGCTTTTGATCTCTTTGATACTGAACATTGGCCTTCCAGGAAGACTGTAAAGACTGTAAAGAGGAGGGCCAAGCAAAGGGGCTCAGGGGAAAATGGGGGTGATTACAGATTAGAAAAGTTAGACTAATCCCAAAATTCAGTGTTTTGAAATCAAGGTTGCTAAATGTTCAGAAAGGAAAAGAAGATTTAGATGAGGGGAAAAGACATTAGACCCAGCATCTGACAAGATTAACAAATACCTCCCAGAAACAAAATAGATACAGGCAGTCCTTCCGAAGCCCCGAGGCCATGTGACCAGAACACACTGTCTTTCTTTCCACTTGTTTTGCTGTTGGGCTTTCCTCTCCTGGCTCTGAGGGACCATGAACTTTAGAACATCCCCAAGGGACCCGGCAGCACAGTCCAAAACCAATGGAAATGTGACGTGAGTTCTGCCATTTACACAACAGAGCAGAAAAGCCCCTAGCTTAGNCCGCTTNGCGGGAGCCAGCTCCTCACACATCAGGGACCACAGAGTCCAACAGGACAGATTGCAGGAAGTTTTGTTTGTAAAATCTGAGTTCTAGCCTTGCAGCAGACTGACTGCAGCACCACACTGGGAACAGCACGTGCTCTTCTCCTGCCTGTGTGGAAATAAACAGTGCACCTGCCGGCCAGGGGACTGGACCACCAAAGGGGTGGGAGCCAGCTCAGAAAAGGAGGGAAGACTCCAGAGGAAGGAGGCCAGGCTCCAAATAGGCTTTGGGTGTTTGTGAAAGGTTGCTAGAAAAAGCTAAATNATGCAGCCTGCTTTCTCCTGCCTCATTTAGTTAGATGACTCTAAATGAAGCCACAANCAGAGCAGAACAAACCATCACTTTAAAGAGGCCCTGGCTCCCACTCATAGGTCAAACTGCGTTTTGGATCAGACCAGGGTCTTAATCTTCACTCACCACAAAATACCAAAGAGTGACTGGAGGAGGCGTAGAGAGAGACAGTCTTCGTCCCCATTTCTGCTGACTCCTCTTAGCTACCCCAAATATCAAATGAAAATTTCAATACAGATAACAAGACTAAAACTAAAATGCAGACCAATGTATCTCCAGAAAAATATTCTTCAAAGGCTGCTTTATGCCGGGCGATGGTGGCACATGCCTTTAATCCCAGCACTCGGGAGCAGAGGCAGGCGGATCTCTGTGAGTTCAAGGCCAGCCTGGGCTACCGAGTGAGTTCTAGGAAAGGCACCAAAGCTATACAGAGAAACCCTGTCTCAGAAAAAAAAGGGGGGGGCTTTATGACAGACTCCCCAAGTACCTCAAGTGCTCACCCCGAGTACTTACCCCAAGTTCTCACCCCGAGTACTCACCCTAAGTACTCACCCCGAGTACTCACTTTAAACCAATTGCTGCCCTTAGGCTTAAAACTTTGGAGCCTCTGGCCAGGTGTGATGGCGCACACCTTTAGTCCCAGCACTCGGGAGGCAGGGGCAGGAGGATCTCTGTGAGTTCGAGGTCAGTCTGGTCTACATAGTGACAGCCAGGGCTACAAAGAGAGACCCTGTCTCAATAAATAAATGGATGAGTGAATGAATGAATAAATAAATACAATTCTGGAGCCTCACTGGTGACTGATCCTTCATCTAGAAATGCCTTCCATGGCTGGAGAGGGCTCAGTCCGTGAAGTGCCTGCAGCACAAGCCTAAGGACCCCAGTTAGAACCTTAGAAACCCATGTAAAAAGCTGGGCATGGTGACATGGAACCCCAGCACTAGGGGTGGCCAAAGGTGGAAACAGGCAGATCCTTGATGTTCATTGGCCAGTCAGGCTAGCCAAATCAATCAGTTTCAGGTTCATTGACAGACCCTGTCTCACAAATAAAGTCGTAGAGTACTTGAGGAAAGATACCCAAGTCAACCTCTGTCTTCCCCACACCTACACACATGTGCACACACCCACACACTAACAAGTACACATACCACGTATACACACACCATAATACACGCGCATAAATCAACAAACATTTTTTTAAAAAGGAAGCATCCCCTAGGCTGTAGTAAGGGCTAGGGTGAGATGGTGTGCTACCCATGGGATCTGCTTGATCCCATTTCCTCTGCAGCAGCTCAGCACCTGTCCTTCTAAAGCAGCCTTTGCTCTGGGTGAGCTGAGCATGGGGCTCCAGAGCAGATGGAANGAGCTCTGTCTGCGTCTTCCTTTGTCATGAGGAGCCCNATGTATAGAGCAGCTGAGATCTCCAGTGAAGTGTCTTCTTTTGGGGGGAAACCAAGTCCTTCATCTGACAAAAACAAACAAACAAACAAACAAACAACCAAAGGAAAAACTCCAATGGTAAAACACCCAAATCCGGGTCATTAAAGTACAGGTTATCCTGGACTAGAAATGCTCCCACAGTTTCAGAGGGAAAGGGAGTTTCTGGGCGATCAGGCTTATCTCAATTCCTAGAACCAGACAGCTGCCTTCTTGGGTGAGGCATCCATTCCATTGCCAAACATGCCTGGGTTAAGTCAAATCCACTTCTCTCTTGGTCCTATCAAGTGATCTGTTCCCTGAGCAAACCAGAACAAACACAGCCCCTTTCTCACTCCCCTTTGCACGTTGGCCATGCCTCCTCTCCACTGCTTCAAAANGATTCACGTGGTTTTAGCATCTGTTTTTTCATGTTTAAATTTGCTCTTGTTCATCAGAAAAACTTACTAACTTGCACTAACAATAGGGGCCATAAATTAGCTCAAAAAGCCTTATAGGTTAAACCTGTGAATGAAAATACATCTACCTGGGGCTGGAGAGATGGTTCAGAGGTTAAGAGTAACTGTTCTTCCAAAGGACCCAAGTTCAGTTCCCAGCACCCACATCACACGGCNCACGACTGCCTGTAACTCCAGCACTAGGAGGATCCAACCACTGCTGGCCTCTACAAGTACTCACATGCACGTGGTCACACACCCCCCCCAATTTAAAAAATAAAAATAACACCCCACATTAATCCATATACTAAGAAAGCCTCTCTTTAAAAAAGCCAAGTACATTATTGGCTCATATCTAGTTTGGGTCCAACTATAATTATTTTCATTCATGAAGGGTTTTGTTGTTGCTGTTGTTGTTATCTTGTTTGCAGTTTGATTCCAGTAGCCAACACTGTCCTCAGACTTGCTCCTCCCTAGGGCCGGTTGCATGCTTGCACCAGTTTTATGTGGTGCTGGGGGTAGAATGCCGGGCTTTGTGCTCTGTACCAACTGTGCAACTTTCCCAGCCCATGGTTTTGTTTTGGAGATGGAGTGTCACTTTATAGCACAGCCATGCCATGAACTCAAGGGTTTCCGCCTCAGCCTCCTAAGTGCTGAGTTTATACAGAGTATAATATAACCGTGTTGTTTTTAAGCAGTAGAGACAGAGCCTAGGGCCTCCTCATCCACGCTAGGCAAACACTCTACTGCTGAGCTGCACCTTCAGCCTTCATTTCTGATTTTAAACAAATCAGGGTAAACATGCTGGGGTGGAAACTTCCCTTGGTATCTTCTAAAGTCCCCCATGAAGCCACAGACGATTCAAAGCCCTGTGTACCACCCAAAGCTAAGAGGACCAGTAGTCAACATAGAAGGAACTATTACTTGAGATGAAAAAGGGATGGGGATGGCAGCTTGCTGTTGGCCTGGCCATTCCCTCAGAAATCAATGACTCTGGCGACAACAGAAAGGTGGGGAGAGATTTGGAGCCTCTGATCACCCTGCTCCTCTGTTTAGAGACCTGGATGAACACCATGAGAAGCCCAGAGCTGTCACTTTTCCATGCTGGTGTTACATCATGAGCTGGGGTTAAAGACTTCTTGCCAGTGCTGTGAGGGTTGACAAGAAGTTGGAGCACTGAGAAGGGCAACCTGCAACTGCTGAGGCCAGCATTTCAGCAGGCACCCGTAATACCTGGAGTTAAACATAATCTTAAAGAGCAGCTAGATAATATATTTTGTCAGCTATCACTTATCTCAAACATCCATCCTGGGTTTTAGGCCACACAAAATAACCTTTAACACAAAGCTAAAACCATCACAGTAATAAAATGTAGTTAATGATTTCTTCCTCAGTTGGACCAAGAATGTGAAACTCNGTTTTCCCACCAAAGCTCACATCACCCTGGAAACTGTGTTCTACCCACCTCAACAATAGTCTCCATAGACAGACTCATCAAGNCTAGAGGTGGCTGGGTCTCTCTCCTTCCTCACCCCATCTAGCCTCCTTGATCCTCCAGCTTCTCTCTGTATTCTTTTGTTAAAGGACTGATTCTCTGGTTCTCTTCTCTTGTCTATCTTCCCTTCAGAGACCTGTTCTTGGATACTGAGTTACTCCTTATCACCAGAAGTGAAATGTTATACTTAGAAATAGAAGGGGGAGGAACCCCAGTAGCAATGCACCGTCAGAAGAATAGCCTAAAACTGGGCATTAGGACAGCAATCCAGTGCATCAGGGCTGTACTAACATGAAAACTGAGCTCTCAGGATGGGGCAGGAATGTGTCCACGTCAACCTGTTGTCCAGCTGAGGAGTTGAGATGATCTGGTCATTACCCAAGTGTCTCACCAGAATCAAATCAAACTCCACACCCTGTCTGTGGGTGACGCTGACACTGGCTTTTCTCACTCACTCAAAGATGAGCAATCAATGAAATCAAACCAGCATTGGGAACACCCAAAACATGTAGAAGACAAGAGGAGGAGCATTCCTCTGACAGCAACTTCCCTTNGGAGGCCAGAAAACATTTTTAGGGAGTGTAATAGCCTTGGAAGGATTTAAGAAGACGTGACTTCTGTCAAAGAAATAGAAATAGTTACAAAGAGAGAGGAGGGTAGATGTAAGAATAATAGAGTGACGTTGAGCATCAATGTGACATGGGTCAGACAAATAAGATGAATAAAATGGTAGCTGAGAGTACAGTATGGTTCTCAGNGAACAAATTCACTTCAGCTGGAATGAGTGAGGAGGAGCACTAGGACCCCAGGCAAGAAAGTTCGAGCTCCAGAGACCATAGTTAAGATAGTTTTTATAACACACAGAAAAGGGAGCAGTTTCAGTGTCAGGAAAGAAGACAGAGCAGAAGAGAGAACATGATTCAAATTAGTGTGCATGGAAGGGACGGGAACCAAGAAACAGGCCAAACAGGACATCCCTGAAGAACACTGGAGTGTGCAGGCTGGATCACTTCACTCAAGGTAAAACTAAAGAAATGGTGCAGCCCCAGAACATGGTTTTTTTTTAAGGATAAAAAAGGAATAATGGCTTATTTACAACAGAACGAAGAAACGGTAACCCCTGCCATGCTTACCCCAGAAAACAATGTAGTCATGTCTATAGACCAGACAGAGAAGGATCATGAATGTGGATTTACCATCTAATCATGTCATCATTGATTAATAAAAACAACAGAAAGACTTGCTCAGGTAGGCAAAGACTCAGAAGTAGATCAGCCCATGGTCTTTTCCTGAAAACATTGAGGAAACACATTGATCAACTGGTAACAGAAATAAAAATGGCACACATGTGCACATACACGTATATGCCTGCAAAGGAGCAGGAACTGCTTTACCTAGGTTGACAGTATATTCTGAAATTTGGTAGACTATGTCTGTTGTTTGGGACATTGTATGTTTCAGAACAGCTTAGCTCTTATGAGAAGCAATGTTGGCTGCTAGCTCATACCTCCTCTCTTTTCCTTTCTGACTTTCCCTAATTTTGTTCATGTCTATCTCCTTGTTTAGCCATGAACTTCAAGGGAAGCTAGCCTTATACTCAGACATGGTGTGGTCTGTAATTGGTCTATCTCCAATCTGTGATTGATTTCGNTATAGACGGAGACAAAATGTTGGTAAGTCACAAGGGAAGATGCCTGGGAANGTAGTCTAGTACAAGGACTTGGATTTGATCCCCAGCACTGACAAAAGATGAAACAACAAAAAGACAGGAGGGGTTCTACAGGGAAGTCATACAGAAAACTTCCTGACTCATAGCTAGAGATGCACAGTAGAAAGTAGGCTTGTCTCCTCAGACCACAGTCATACCTTGGAGCCAAGGTAATAATCATGCTGCATCCATGGAGGGAACTGGTCTGAGGTGCNAAGCATTCAAGGGGGACAAAGTCAATAGATACAAAGGACCTTGGGTCTTGCTGATATTGCTGACGAGCTATTTCAACCACACTTGGACCACAGTGCAATCCTGTCTATTCTTATTACTAAACACAAATGAGCCCAATTTGCCGTCATATGCAGCCCAAGTCATCGTAAGGAACAAGCCCTGCAGTGTTGGTGATTTCTCCAAGCCTTTCTTGGTGCCCAGAAACCTCTCTGGAGCNGCATCCTTTAACCCTGAGTTCATATGGAATCTCTTGCCTTATTTGATGGCCACTTGTAACAGTAACGGGTGCTGTTCTTNTCCAGATTTTTCAAACAATGGCTAAGCTTATTGCATAGTGAAGACCCTATGCCAAGAAAAATCACTAGACAAAGGGTCTTTTCTTTCTCTCTCTCTCTCCACAAAAGCTGCATTGCATCGGCTGGCATAGTGAACTTTTCCATTGCTAAGGAGCATGAGAAACGGCTTTATGCATCTTTAAGCNTCATGTTAAATGACCTAACTCATTGAGTTTTGCTCTTTTTTTTTTAAATGATGAAGACAATAAATCATCCTGCAACAGACATTATACATCATTAATCTTCTTTCTAGGTTTGCCACCTGTGATTGTTTCTGAACTGAATGACTCTTAAAAATCAGTGTAGAGTATTATCTCAGTTATCCATAGGGGAAAACTAAGGAAGAAAATGAAATTGTGGTATTTTTTCCCTACATGGTGGGGTGTGGTTATTTTCTTCTTTCAACTTACAGACAATTGTATTCACTTTTTTTTTTTCAAGTACAGAATCTTCCTTGACCCATGAAGTACGTGGCAACACCTCACTTTCCCAATAGGAACAAGAGTAACCATTCTTCCTCTTAGCTTGTAAGTGAAAGTTCACTTTCTTTCCAAATTCAGACTTCTTTTCTTTGTTAATTTATGCATATATGTCTTTGTGTATGTATGCCATGTGCATAAGAGTGCCTATGCAAGCCAGGAGAGGCTATCAGATCCCCTGGACCTAGAATCACAGGTGGTTGTTGAGCAACCCAGTGTCTTCTGAAGAACAACAAGTCTTCTTAAAGGATAAACCATCTCTCTGGGCCTCAAATTCGGATTTCTTTAAATTAGATGCACACCGGAGGCAGAGGTAGGCGAATCTCTGAGTTGTGGGACAGCCTGGTCTATAGAGCAAGTTCCAGGACAGTTAGGGCTACGTAGAGAGAGAGATCCTGTCTCAAAAAACAAAACAAAATGAACAAATAAGTTACCTGTGCAACTTCAACTTCTAATAAGATCCCCATGCCGGGCTACAGAGTGGTGCTCCTCCCTTTAGCACACTGGATGCCTTAAGACCGCTCATAGTGCTCCCCAGAGGACTCTTCTACCAAGGCTCTCGTGTTCCTGGAGTTGTGAGGGTCAGAGCTTGGGCTCCAACAGAGCTGGACAGCTCAGTCACCTGTCCTCTCAGGCCAGCTAAATAAAGAGACAAACAATGATAAGAGGAGAAANATTTTTTTTTTCAGCATTGAGAAAAGGGACAAATAAAGAGATGTGGTATCCTCGAGTCCATCTTGGGGTCCTGATAAGATCCTTAAGTTTAAATTGAGAACAAGAGCATGCATGACTAAACAGTACTGGTCAAGGTGTGGGCCTGCCCCATGACTAAGCAGTACTGGTCAAGGTGTGGGCCTGCCCCTTGCTGACCCCTCAGGCTTCTCTCCTGCAGGTTGCTCTGACAAGCTGTCTAGAGCTGCATGAATCCCTTTCTAGGAGACAAATCCCTCCTCTGGCTNGCACTAAGGTCCCAGCCTTTTCCTTCTCTCAGCATGGAATTCCAGGGGAAATTCCATTCCCTTGGGGACCACTGTTTCAATAGCCTGGTAGCTAAAAGAGTCTCTCCTGCCAGAATGGTCACGCCAAGAGCTACACTTGACTTGCCCCTTTGAAATCCATTTGCTAGTGTCTCCCTTGGATGGCTTCTTGTACCCCCACCTAGGAAGCCTTTGCTCTTTGTGGTGAATGAAGGGAGAAGGGGGTAGTTCTTCTCCAAACCTTTCATCCTTATCCAAAGAGGAGACTACCTTCCATTCGCTGTACTCAAAGTGTAAGGTCCCTGAAGCAAGAAGACTGCCCTGGCAAAGAGCTTAGAGGTCAGCTTCACAGTTGAGCTGTCATCTTGCTTCCTAGAACACCACCATCCCCAGGAAATTACAACAGCAATTAGCAATTAGCAATTAGCGCTGCCTGTTCCTTGTCAAGACATCTTACAGAATTGCTTGCTGGTACTTTTATACCAGTAGGGTGGGTTGAACTGGCTTTGACCACCTTACATTTTGATTCTAGGATTCTTCTCCGAAGGATGAGGCATCTTTTGATTCCAAGATTGCTAGCATAGCTCCACTTGGGCAGGTTCTGACTTTAATGCCAAGAAAATAATTTAAAATTTTTTAATTTATTTTTTGGATGTCTATACATGTTCCCATGTGAGTGTTTGAGCACACATGCACATATGAGTTCAAAGGCATTAAGCTGACACCTGCTGTTTGGTCTCTCTCCAGTTTATTTACTGAGGCAGGGTCTCTCACTGTACCCAGAGTTCACTAATTGTGAACTCATCTAGCTCTCCAGCTTACACCAGGTCTCCCCATCTCTGCCTCCCAAATGCAGGGGTTACCAACCCACTGGGTGANAGAATGGTTTCCATCAAACCAGTTCAAGAAAAAGATCATCCATTAGAAATTATTCACTTATTTTTAATTATATGAGTGTTTTGCCTGCATGCATATCTGTGGACCATGTGCGTGCCTGGTGCCCACGGAGGCTAAAAGACAGTGAGCAGATCCTATAGTACTGTCGTTACAGTCTGCTGTGAGCCGCTATTGGGTAATGGGACTCAAACCTGGGTCTTCGGGAAAAGTAGCCAATGCTCTTAACTGTTGATCCATCTTTCTAGCCCCAAGAATNCATTTTTAAATGATAAACATAAGGAAAAAAGGAATTGGGAATGGTCTAGAAATCACAGCAAGACAGGAGGCCCTCTTTCTGGGCTCCTACCCCCACCCCCAGTTACGGTTCTGTTCTCTCTAGGCTGTTTACTCTCCTCTGCTCCCTCCTACTTTGAAGTCCCTCACATGCCTATGACTTATCATGGCCACATAGGACAGTGATCTGACAGTTCTATTAGAGTTCTGGACATTGGTATAGGAGGCAGCAGCTCAGCGCATGAGCAGCCAAAATTGTGAGTTTGATCCAAAGCACCAAAAAGAAAGAAAGAAAAAAAGAAAATCCTAAAATGTGTTTCTCAATGGAAAAAAAAAAAGCATTTGCTGGTAAAATTATACATAAGACATCAGAAACTCAGTAGAGACGCATACGAGAGTAACCATGGTTTCTGTTTTTAAAATGTCTTCTATAATTTTTTCTTTTCCTGGTATTACCAGTTCAATGACCTAACTTGCTTAGAAAAACAAGCCCTCTCCAAGAGAAACAACACTTAAATCAGAGAAAATTCTTACACCAACAGATTTAAAAAACAAAAAAACAGTGACTGTTTCAAGACTGGTGTTTCTGACAGACAGGGCTTTTGGAAGAGCTGGAACTTGGGGGCATCGTCCCTCAAGGAGTCAACCCTTCAGGAGACTTTTAGAGTTGTATTTTGGAAAGTTACTAAGAGTCGATGTTTTATCTTTGTGCTGTGGTACAGAAGGGAGGNTTCCATTATTATTATTTATACTGGAACCTAGTGACAGGCAGCTAGGATCAGGCACTCACTCATTCACCAGCAATGCATCAGGCCCCACATGGTTAAAGCACTCTGGGCTGGGCGTTAAGCTCTGTGGTGGAGCACTGCTCTATCGTGCACAAGGCCTAGGGTTCTATCAATAGCACCACACATCCACGCCTGCAGAATTCAAGAGCGTGCGCGCGCGCGCACACACACACACACACACACACACACACACAGAAATAGAGAGAAAGTGCACTATGCTTGGAGGTCAAAACTAAAGCCTTTGCAACTGTGAGGCAAAACATTTGATTTTTAGTATCATGGGAAAGAGATAACACATCTAACTCAGGACCTNATTTTTCCATTTTTTCTAAAAAAGGAAATAATATTAATTGTGAAAATAGGAAACACATTCAACCTCAACTGGTTATAATGTGAATGTAGCATGATTTCCTCAAGTTAGTAACAGTCCTTACACCTGTACTACCATCCCCATAAATATTCTAGCTCATGCTAAATTAATGATCTTTTTAAAAAGCCCTCAGCAAAACATTTAGTGATTAACAGAGTCGTCTGCGCATCTGGGTTTGTGTCAATAGAGAAGTCTTCTAACCCCTGCCCTTTCTCCTNTCTTTCTGAGATTAAGTAAGCCACAATGAATTTGTGAATTTGGCCCTTTTTTATTTTATCATGAAAATGATTATGGGTGGATAATTTCATGACAACTTCAAATTTCTGCTGTAAAACGTTTCCATATGCTTTCAGTCGGCTCTGAACTGCTCTGCCCTGAGACACGCCTTTTCTGGTAATGACACAAACTGATAGTGCAATCCTAGAAGGGCCTGGCGAAGGCCACTACACAGGCCACAGCACTCTCTGTTCCCACCGCCTCCATTTCCTGTTCTTCAAGGCAGGTCTTAGGTGCTGGAGCTGGCACTGCCAGAAGAGACCTTCAGGAAGATCCTCCCGGCGCCATGTTTACATTATTCCCTTTGAAATCTGTTCTGGAACAATCTGTCTCTCCTACATGGAGCACCCTGAAACCAAAGAGGCAAATGGTTTTAGAACTCTATGAGGTGCGATCTGTTGGGAGACTTATTAACAGAGCATGGTCCTGGGTGACTGCAACCGTAGTTTGACTCCCACAGTTCCAGTCAGAATAAAGGGCAGATTGGCAGGTTTGGAAAAGGGACTTCGTTCTGGCTGGCAGGCACTCAGTTCATCTAAGGCAATCCCGGAGTGTCAGGTGCATCCCTGGCCCAGCATAGGCTTCTCATAGTTTTGCCTTTTTGTGCCTCGCTGAGAAACCATTTAGGAAAAAATAGTTGAAGGTTAGTCAGAAACAGCCATGGTGATTCTGCCTCAAGCTGTCTGCAACAATCTACACCAGGGATTTCCTTAACCTGATAAAGAGCTAACGCACACTCTGAACCAAAGACTGCTTTCCTTTGAATATCAGGAAAAAAACCAAAGCTGTCTGCTCCTGCCATTTTTATTCAATATTGTTCTCCAAGTGCAACTTGACAAAAGAAAGAAATAAAAGGCATTCAGATTGGAAGAGAAGTATAACTCAGAATTTGTAGATAAAATGAACTTAGGAAACTGCATGGAATCCATTAAAAATTATCAGAACTGAATGAGTTTACCAAGGCTGCAGGGTATTGGATCAATATTCAAATATCAGTTTTATTTCTGTTCATTAACAATGTCCAACCCAAAAAAGGAATAAAGAAAGCAATTCTATTTGTAATAACAGCAAACTTAGATAAAAATACACATGGAAAACTGTAAAGCATTGATGAAAAAAAAATCAAATGCCTAAATAAGTGTANATTGCACCTAGCTGCTATGGAATTCACTATAAGCCAGTCTGGCCTTGAACTTGCAGAAATCCCCTTGCCGATGTCTCCCGGGGCTGGGATTATACGTGTGGGCCATAACTGACTTGAGTGTGAGCATCAGGGACAGTACTCACATTCTCACCCCCAGCAGGGGAGGCTAGTGTCGGACATCTCCAAGGAGAGACAGAAGGACAGTGTGTGCAATGGTGTTCTCTGGGATTATGGGTGTGCCCGNTCACAGATCTCNCACCCCAGCCTCCCTAGGGCCCAGAATTAGTCAAAACCATGAGGCAGTCAAGCTTTTTGCTTATTACAATTCCAGCAACAAAAGGTGAATTTCCTCAGCCCAGGTTGACAGGGACCATTTGCTTGGATAAGGCANAAATGGGCTCCCTCACTGAACTCTTTCCTTGACCAGGTCCTAAGACCTTTGAGAACTTACTGTGTAACAGTGCCCCCCTAATGTGTAGAGGATCGCCCCAGGATTCCCAGGTCATAAGCCTCATAAAATTCTGAGCATAAAATAAACCTTTTTTAAAAAGGTTGTGTGTGTGTGTATGTGTGTGTGTGTGTGTGTGTGTGTGTGTGTGTATTAGGGGATGGTTAGCTCAGTTAAGACACATACACACATACAGTTCTTGCAGAAGACACAAGTTCAGTTCCTGACACTCACATTAGGTGGTTCACAACTGTAACTCCAGTTCTGGAAGACCCAACCCCCCCTTTTGGCCTCTGTTGCTACTGTCCTCATGCATACATACCTATACACAGACACATAATTAAAATGAAAATATTTTAAAATCCCCAAGCCAGTGGTGCTTCATTTGGCAGAGGCAGGTGGATCTGAGTTCAAGGCCAGTCTGATCTACAGAGAGAATTCCAGGACAGCCAGAGCTACACAGAGAAACCCTGTCTTGAAAAGCAAAATGAATGAATGAATGAATGAATGAACGAACAAACAAACAAACAAACAAACAAACAAACAAATAAATAAATCCCCAAACCCTGAGCTCATCCAAGGCGTGGGAAAATACTGCCTAAGCCACCCTGGTACCGTTGGTAGGATAATTTGAGTTCCTCTTGAAAATCTCAAGGCACCTCTAAGTACATAGCTCCCAGAGCACCCAGAGAGACCCACACTGGTTGTTTCTAGTGGAGGCCAGGCAGTCACACGCGTGTATGAGGTCTCTTTGTCCAAGGGGTAGAGCAAGCGATTCCTCAGAGTGAACAGTCACCATCCTTCCCAGAAAAGTATCCTTTGTCTCCCCTCACATGTTTTCTCTTAAGAACCACTTTCTAGATGCACGTCAGACCGGGCTCCTGAGGAGACCATGGCAACTGCAGACATCTGAGGAGCCACAGCCATGTGTCATCATGAGCTCAGAGATTAGTCTCCCAGGCAGGCTGACTGGATGCCGTAAAAATTAATTCAATAGCTTCAAATTGGCTGTTAAGGTGTTTGCTCAGAGCAACATGGACATCCCCACCAGGCCTTGCAGGGCAACAAGAGCTCATCAGAACTGTTACTCTGATGGGTCCCTGTGGATCTGAGTGAGGCAGGGAGGTACAGATCAGGCTGTTGGCCTGCTGAGTCAGAGCGGCCTGGTGTCTGACACAGGCTGTACCCTGTGCCATAACTGCCCCTGTCCTCTGGAGGAAAGAACAGAAATCACAAATCACAGGGCTAGAAGAGGGCTGGCAGGTTCTGATTATCTCTTCCTTCCTTCCTTCCTTCCTTCCTTCCTTCCTTCCTTCCTTCCTTCCTTCCT
>LZPO01008186.1:61012-89730 GCA_001675575.1 Neotoma lepida | reverse complement strand
CCCTGCCAATCCTTCTTTCTCTTTTCCCACATTGAGAAGCAGGAGTTAGGAATATCTCATTAGCCAGTAGACAGAGAAGCAGGGACCTATGATCCAGGAGGCAGAACCCCCCCATAATTGTTCAGAAAAGTATCATATATCTATATAGATATACAACCATATACGGAGATGCATGCTTCAGGGGGGAGAAAAGCCACCCTTTGTTTATCTCAATGTCACATTCCTTGTGGTTTCGCTTTTCCTTTGACTTACATGAGGGGCTGTGAAAACAAACACCATTGCCTTTTCATCCTGCTGAGCACACAGGGTCCTGGGCAAGGTGCTGGAGTTTGAGAAGACGTTTGAGGTTAGTATGGCAGGGCGATTTACATAGTCACGCTGGAGTTGTTGGCTGGTGTGGACATGTTGCAGCTTTGGGAGGCAGCAGACTGTAGTCAGAAAGGCTTGATTCGAACCTAGCGTTTATACCCTGAGTGATCTCTGTAAACTAGTCACTCACCCTGTCAGAGGGTCACTTTTGTCTTTCGTAAAGCCAATGATCTTTAGTTCATGCAGCCTCGTGACTCATACGTGACTTTAAGTACAGGGCAGCTCTTGAAGGTTTTATGCCCCTTGTTTTGAAGACAGGGCCTCACGACAAAAAACAGCCTGGCCTCTGACTTGCCTTGCTCTTGCTTCAGCCTCCGAGGTACAGGATTATGNGTGTGTGTCACCTTGCCTGGCTAAAACGTGTTTTTTAAATCAATCTCATTTTTTACTAGGAAGAATTAGAATCTCACTGTGATAAATTATGCTCTACCCTCCACCTTCAGCTTTATTTATTTTATGTGTAGGGATGTTCTTCTTCCATATATGTTTGCGTAGCACTTATGTGCCTGGTGCCTAAGAAGGCCAGAAAAGGGGGTTATAACTCCTGGAACTGGAGTTATAGGTGGTTGTGAGCTGCCGTGTGGGTGCTGAGAAATGAACCCAGATCCTCTAGAAGAACAGCCAGTGCTCTTAACTGATGAGCCATCCCTCCAGCCCTCTGCCCAGCTTAATTTTTGAGACAAGATCTTGCAATGGATCCCATCTGTCTTGGTCTTAAGTTCCCAGAAGTTCCCCGCCTCAACCTTCCAAGCCCTGCGATTACAGCCCTGCATCACCACGCCTAGACATTGTGTTCCTTTGGAAGTTACTNTGTTAAGCCATCTACTAGGGTTGTGTTTTGTTTTTTCTTTTGTTAATAAAAATCTCTGCTTTTAAAATATGGAACAGCCCTCTATTAAGGGCTGGTAAATAAATCAACCATCAGGTTAATAATGCAAACCTCAACACAGGTGTACTTTCTTANTTCTCTCAGCCAATAGAAGTGTTCGCCTGATGAACACCAAGTCATTTAGGGCATCAAATCTGTGCGTGATTTAAAGAGAAAAAGCTCTAGAAAAAATGGAAACATTTCACCTAGGTTCTTACCTTCATCAGTTTAGATGATTTGAACCCCAAAGAGGAAGGGCCAGAAGTGAAAGGCTGGTGATTCGAGGTCAAAGAGGGGGGTAGGAAGTGGAAGGGTTTCCATTTTAGAAAAGACTGAAATAAGAGGTTTTCCGGAAGTAAAGATTCACACAGGAAATGCCAGGCCACTGAGAGTATGGCACCCGTGGTCCTAATCCCCTGATGGCAACTGATAACCCCCTTTGTGTGCAGCCCAGGGCTTCCTGCCAGGAAGCCCTGGCCTCTTAGCAGGGATAAGGCTGGCCTGGGAGCAAGGGCTGTGGGGATGTCCCACCACTACTTCCCACTCCTAGGGGAGGGTGGGCTCGGGCTCCTTTTCCCAGGACTCCAAAGTCAGAGGGGTCAAGTTAATGCAGAATTGTCCCTCCTCAGCAGGTGGTCACTCTCAAGCAGGCCTGGCTTGTCAGTCATCCAGGTGATGCCTGAGGAGGATGAGGGATATAAGGAATGAGTTTGGGGCCATGGTGAGACCAAGACCAGGGATTATAAGGTGGTTTGTGAGAGTTGGTAAAGTGAGAACTTTCTCTTCCTTGTCTCCCTTATTTTCACCTGATATTTTTACTAGGATGGTTAATAATTTAGCTAGCAAGTGAAGACAAGATAAATTTGAGTTTTTATAAATTTTTTTTTAGGTCAGCAATTGTGATAAAAAGCCCTGGAAGGCCCTGTGGAAGCTCTTCTTGGGTGGGGTCCTGTTGGCATGCTAAAATCACCCATATTTTTGCCACATGAAGACAATTGCGTTGGTATTCTAATGTGCTTTCTCCGGGATGCCCCTTTCAATGCGTAAATGTATACACNTGGCTGGCAGAATTCTNTATATTATTTTATATAACATTTTTTATTACATTGATTGTATGTGTGGATGTGTGCTTGTTGTGTGTGTTTGTGTTCTTGTGTGCCATGGAGCACTCGTAGGACAACTTGCAGGAGTCATTTCTCTCATCTCACAANGTGGGTCTCAGGGGTCAGACTCAGGTCATTGGGCTTGNTANCAAGCATGCTTGCTCATTAAACCATCTCACATTTTGTTGCATGCTATTCCCCAGGCTGTATTTTAAGCAAGTACTTGAGGTGTGACTCAATGGTAGAGCATGACAGGACATCTTGTGACAGCTTTCAGATCTCCCTGGCTTGCAGAAAATCGAGCCATCTGACCCTGACCTGGGCTGAGCAGTGTGGTTCTTTATTTGGTGAATTGTTTTGGGAATCCGCTGTTTCAGTAGAGAATGCAACCTCCAGAGTGTTCCAGAGTGTGAGCCTACGGCATAGAGAGAACTTTAGAACTCGGGACCTTAGAATCATTGGTTGCTCTGGTCTGGAGAAATCTACCTTGAGACTCAGTAACTTTCCACTCTGGTCCTCAGCCTCTTTTTGTGTAAAATGAGGCTACTGGTACTTACTTCACAGGGACAATTTAATGATGACAGAGGTTCTGCATGATGTGTGACACACATATCATCAGAGCAGTCCTCTTGAGGATGCTGTTGGGGATTTGCTCTTTGGAGGCTCAGAACCATGTCTCCACAATTTCAAATCTCTCTGTTCTCTATACTGAAAGTTAATCTACTCTCCTCTTGTAGCAGCTTGAGACATCTGTCTGACCTATTGTTATGTGGCTGGAGCACACTGCTAAAGGAAAAGAAACGACAAGCTAAGATGAAAATCCAGTGCCCAGCAGTTAGTCTTCCAAGCCATAGGAGATGCTAGCCAAATCTCAACACTTAAGTCAACGAGACACCTTAGCTCACATNTATTCTGGACAAAGAGGTTCCCCATCAGGAGAGAATACTGTCCNGGCCTCCTGTTCCCCATCAGGAGGGAAACCTACAGAGGCCTCATGTCCCTTCGTTCCTTCGTTCAGTTTACATTGTAGAGCTTAGAGCCCCATTCACTTTTCTGCAAACTCCCTGAAACTGACCACACAACCTTGGTGTCAAGATGCTACAGTGAGAACAGCAGGAGGCCTGTAAAAGTTGCCTCATGGCAATTCACATATTGTCCATCTCTTTTGTGAGCCAGAAGCATCCTCAGAAATCAGGGTCTCAGATTGTAACTCACATTATAGTGGCTGCACCTTCTGTAGGTAAGGACAGGGTTCAATGCCAACAACAGACAAATGAACTTCATGAAACTAAAAAGCTTCTGCAAAGCGGAGGGAGCACTAAATGGGTGAAGGTTACAGAGTGGGAGAAATCTTTGCAAGCTGTACATCTGACAGAGAACTAATACCATATACAAGGTGNGTAAAATTATATGATAAGAAATTAAACAACCCAATTAATAAATGGGTCAATGAAATAAGCAAGAAGTTCTCAAAAGATGAAGTTCTGCCAATGAACACAAGAAGAAAATAAAATTCTCAGTCCTGGCAGGCATCAGAGAAATGCAAACCGAGGCCNCACACTGAGGCCCATTGGGATAGATCATTGGGTGGAAGCACTTGCCTCCAAGCCTGACGACCTGGGTTCAANCCAGGGGACCCACATTGTGGGAGCAGAGAACCAACTCCTGCAAGTCCCACCTCCANGTGTGTGCTGTGGTGCACACACAAATGCACGTACAGATAGAAAGATCGATAGACGTACAGAAATAAAGCTGCACTGAGATTCTGTCCCCCCAGTCAGAATGGCAGTTGTCACAAAAACAAAGAGCAGCAAATGCTGGTGGAGATGTAGACAAGGAGGATCCCTGATCCACTGGTGGTTCGAGTGTAAACTAGTCCAGCCACTGTAACAGTCAATACAGAGGGTTCTCAAAAACTAAAAATAGATGTACCATGTGACCCAGTCCTGCCACTCCTGGGTATTTACCTCTGAAGACTCCAAGACAACATATGGAAGAGATACTTGCACATCAGTGTCTACTGCAGCACTTAGTACTGACCAACAAAGAGATGTGGTCTCTACACACAGCGTAGTCTTTTTCAGTCATGAAGGAGAATGAAGCTATGTCGTTGTGTCACATAAAGGAAATGGATACTGTCAAGGGATCATCATATTAAATGAATTAAATATGCCTCAGAAAGACAAATATCACATTTTTCTCATTTGCAAGATCCTAGCTTTTTTACAGACACATGTGAAATCATATTTGTACAGATGATGTAAAAGTAGAAACCAAACTGTCTAGGGGGTCAAGGGACCAAAAGGAGGATGAGTGGGCGGAGGGAGCGAGTGACTGGGAATGGGGTAGATGTTCTCAAAAACATTTCACACTTGCATGAAAAAGCTTTATGCAACCCAGTGTAATAAAATTTAAAAATATATTTTCAAATGACCGCCTGCTGTGGTGTGTGGAGAGGTCGGTGGCTTGCTTTCACTCCGGGACAGGAATTCACTAATCCTTTTGACTGTGACTTGAATTATAGACCCAATACAGCTGAACACTGTGCGATGAAGATTTGCAAGGTGCTAATAGAGGACTTGACAAGCTGTAGCAGGAAATCTCAAGTTAGCTTAAAATCCTCTCAGCTGTTTGTCCTTCATCTTCAAAACACTGCAAACTGTGGGAAATGGCTCCTGTAATTCCCCAAAATGAGGACCCTGTGGGAAATGCAGCTTGGGAGTTTTTTTGGGGGGGAGGGGGCAGTGTGTAGAGAGTTGAGAGGTCATGAAGACAGGTGGAGAATCTGGCTGGGTTTTCTGTGCCTTCATCCATCANCAGAAGGTTCTAGAGCCAGCTGGGTCTCTCCCTCCTCAGGGCTTCAATTTTCTTTCAAAACTTCTGAAGCTGTGCACGAACGTCTGTGAAAAACTTTGAAACATGTGTTTGCGTGTTCTCCTCCATGGGCTATCTCCTGCTATCATGGGCCAAAGAGCTTGTAACTAGCAGAAACTTACTTAACCGTAGAGCCTGGGGCCCGAGGTTAAGGGGTGGATCTGCTGAGAGCCTTGTCCTGCACGTAGCGTGGCGGAAGACTTCACAAGCTGAGAGAGAACTGATAGACTTTTGCAGCAGGTCTACACTGGTGACAACTGACCCACTCCCACCACAGTGACATTGATCTATTCACAAGGGCAGAACCCTCAAGACCTCATCACCTGCTAAAAGGCTTCACTCTTAGCACCGGTATATTGGGGTTTAAGCTTCCAGCACTTACCTCTGGGGTACACATTCAAACTANAGCACCTAAACTTTATTTATANTAATACTGATAGGCAAAGGACATAAGACTATTGATAGGCAAAGGACATAAGAAAAATATAAAAGTAAACGATCTTTTCATCGTTCCTTTATGCTAAGTTTTATTCAAGTACACAAGGGCCATCACTGACTGATAGTGTTTTGAACGCAGTGTTAAANACCTCATCAAAGGCTGTATGATTGTGAATGGCTTTTGTTGCCTGGTAATCTTCATCAGGATTTGATAAGGTGGCTAACTGGACTTCTTTATTTAAGAGTCCCCTCTCTTGTCCTCTGCCTAGGCTCTTGGAGTCTGATAACCACAGTTACACGGGTGGTATGGGAAAGGGGTGATCCCACCACCCAGAACAAGGAATTGCCCTGTTTGGGGAATACTCCCCCTCCTGCACCCTCAGGTGCTTCCCCAACAGCCCTTTGCTATATTTGGTGTCATGGGGTCTAAAAACTGGTCAAACCCACCCCACAGTAAACCTCCAGCCCCTTACTCTGGCTTCAAGGTATGNGGGGCTCAGCTTTCTGTTCCTAGCCCAAGTCTCCCTCACGACCTGCCTTCTGAGCCTTTTCATCCACTCACGTTCTAGTGGGCATGGTGCATGTAAGTTGAAGTTCTCAGCTGCTGGCAATATTGGCTGATGAG
Source organism: Neotoma lepida (assembly GCA_001675575.1). Lineage (NCBI taxonomy): Eukaryota > Metazoa > Chordata > Mammalia > Rodentia > Cricetidae > Neotoma > Neotoma lepida. The sequence goes on along the minus strand of LZPO01008186.1, from coordinate 83,453 downwards.
GGCTTCCTACAGGAACTGGCCCTGCATGTGAGTGGAACTGACTTCCTCATGGCCACTTCTACTTGGAGCCACTATGAATAGCTTCCTGTGAGGTGAGCTGAGGTCCAGGTTGTGAATGGGCCAAGCTTGAATCCAAACCCAGGCAATCAGAGCCCCAACGCTGGAATACAGCGTGCTGTTGGTCTAGCCCATTGCTATTGATCTGTGGAAGAAAAGAGGCTGTTGTTTGCGGCCTGTAAGTTGGCTCAGTGGTGAAGGCACTTGCCACCATGCCCCAGGATTTGAGTGATCCCCAGTACCCACATGGTAGAAGGAGAGAAATACCTCTTCAGAACTGTCCTCTGACCTCCATATGCATACACATNTACACACACACTCACAGATAAATAAAATGTAACCTTAAAAAGGAAGGAACNATGCTACTAGGAAGTACTAAGAGAAAGCAGGAAGAGGATAGTTCTCATAAAAATCTACATATCAACCTGAAGTTGCAGAAAGCTGCCCTGTAGAACCTGGCTAAGTGCCTACAAAAGCAGGGATAAGGGCCTCTACTAATAACAACATCCCAGGGATTCGCAAAGATCTGTATGTTTTAACTCATTTTATCTCCATAATTCTTATGAGCCGGGTGCTTATATTTTTATAGAGGATGGATCTGAGGCACAGAAAACTTGTGGCTTAGCTGAGGAGCAGCAGTGTCAGGATTCCAATCTAGTGGGCGCTCTCAACCATGCTGTGGTGAAAGGTTCCTCTCCTCTCACTGCCTGAGCTGGCCATTCTGCCTATCCAAGTTTCTAGAAAGACATCCTTCCTTTTGGGTGTAACAGCAATAGCCCTGCCTTGACAGGGNTCCCAGCTAATTTTGCAACCTAGAACTGCAGAAGTTAGAAAAACTGGAGCTTCGGAGAGTCCAGAGGTAGGGCTGGTGCTTAGAAAACCTCCCATTGCCAGAAGGAGTGAAGAACTATCAGTGTAGAGAAAAAGGCTAGAACAGAGCAGAGGGCAGAGCCAACTGACTGTGCCTCATGGACAAGGGTCCCCTGCAGGCCTTGTTGGACCTTGGTTTATGGACCAAGGACCCAGGAGCATGAATCAGGAGTCCAGTCAGAGCCAATGACTCATTGCACACAAGGCCCAGGGGCTCAGGAACACATCACACGATGCTGAGACACGTCTCAAATGNTTGCCAGCTGAGCCCATCTGGAACATGAGTTCTGAGCATGGAAGAGTAGGAGACAGAGGAGGCGCCTAAGTGTGCTGGTCAGGGAGAGCTCACTCAGAAATCACGTCCAAGGCCAACATGGGGCAAAGGCTGTCCCTGGGACCCAGCCCCACAGTGCTTAGAGCTGACTGGGCGTTGTGAGGGTGTCAGGGCTGAATCCAGCAGTTTCCCAAGCAAGAGGAGGAGGAGAACAGAACTCAGGGTTGCCTAGCCTCCCTCCAGCCCTCTCCTTGGGTCTTACTCATGTCTGCACTGTCTGTTTTCTCGGGATGGCCTACCCCCAAGTGTAGGAGGCAGGAGAAAGGGACACCACCAAAACTCCCTTGATGTTTCTTTGATCTTCTCAAAGAAAAGGAACTTATACACAAAGCCACGGAACTGTTCCCACCTGACTAAACAAAATTTTCACACGTGTAACTACTGAAATTTGGTTATAGGGTTATTTGTTCCATGTCTGTCTTTCTCACTGGACTGTGAATTCTGTAGCCATGTGCCTGTGTGTGTGTGTGTGTGTGTGTGTGTGTGTGTGTGTGTGTGTGTGTGTGATATAGGATCAGTACTCCATACATGGGTGTTAGGTGACAAACCCTTCCAGAACCCTGCAGTCTCGTCCTTAATTAGAGATTAGTACAAAGAAATCTCCTCCCCCACTTGACAGAAACGGAACCTCAGATGCTCTGATCCTGGCACCGCCACCCCTGACCCACCACGGGACCTTGTTTAACATCTGCAGAGAATCTGCAGAGACAGCAGCTGAAAATCCCCCTAGGAAAGTACCAGAACTGGGGCCCAGGTCTCGTGGAGCCCCAGGCCTCGGGAGGATCCCNGTCCCAGCAAAAGCTCAAGTCTCAGGAGCCAAGTTGGGAAGACAGGATCTCTAGGAATCACTCAGGGGCTGCATTACTCCCAGGAAGAATTTGAGAAGTGAAGGGGTTGCTCGGCTTTTGAAAGGAATTGTCAACAGCTAGCGGAAAGCAAGGGGGGCGGATGGCCTCTCCTCGGCAAGGGAGGGCCCTGGCTCAGAGTCAAGTTGGCGCCCTTCCAGGTTTTTATTTCTGGTGTTTGGTGGTTAAATAAAAAAAGCTTATAAACTTAACTCCAGTTAGACAAAAAAATCAACTATTTCAAATATTGATCCCGGATAATCCCTTCAGGCCTGGCAAGGAGACCACCCGCTGTGGGGGGTGAGGCAGCAGGTGGGACCCGGTGGAGGCTGGGGCTCTACGCAGTGGGCTGGGAGATTTGGAAAACTCTTGTTTTCTCCTCTGGGTGTAGGTTTTCCTCTTCTGTCACCTGTCTTCATATCACCCATAGCATGCTGAGAACTAAGAGACAAAAGGACAATATACGGCGCCCCGTGGCTGCAAAAAGTGGCCTGCCCCTTCCAGACTGCTCACAGCTGACAGGTACATTTGATGATGGTGACTTTTTCTTTCTCTTATCAGGAATAATACATAAATGTTTTTATATGATCAGTGAAAACAGGGCAGATTCTAAGCAGGGGAATTGGCAAGGCATATACACAGTTCACTATGGGGAGGGGGGAATTGCCTGGTATACAAGAGATGTTTACTTGACAGCTGTCAAAGAAATGCAGTCAAAACAANGAGAAATGTTTTCAAGCCTTCCAGATTAGAAAGAATGTCACTTGCCAGTCTTAACTGTAGGAAAAACAGAAAGTCGACCAGGAAACAACAGGTAGTGGGTCCAGGGACTGGTCACAGTATTCTTATATGAAATCGTTTACCAGTACAGGCATACAACATTTGGCTCTCCCTTACAGCCACAGNGAGTGGCACAGCCAAGCACCTTGCTGAATGAGTGACAAATCCNTCCTGTAGGTGTTGGNAATGTAAGAGGAGTGAGATNGCACNGNTGGACCAATGNAAAAAACTGATGAATGGATGTGTTAGTNANACATTCTGGGGTAGTATTTCTTATGATTGTCCGCTTGGTTTTTGCTTCTTCTAGGAATCCAGAACTTGACTTGAATCAGGTTATCTTGACTTAATTTAAGAACCAGGACTGCCAAGGCTATACAGAGAGACCCTGTCTCAAAAAACAAACAAAAAGAATCTGGAATCCTAAGTGTCTTTAACTTAAACTCCACCCTACCCTAGATAATACCTACAAGCCTGGCCCCTAAACCTGGAAACGAAGGAACAAAAAGNAGACTGAGCAAAGAAATGACTGGAAAGGACTGGCCTTTGTTCCCAGGCTTNCTGATGGGTAAGAGAGTGAACGTGATAATGTCCGGCAGACTTTGAGTCTCTCTTCTCTATCCAACCCTCTCCCTCCTCCAAGCTCCCAGAATAATCTAAACTTTTTTTTTTAACCAATTCTCCTACCTGCTTCTCTCCCAACTCCACATCCAGCATTTCCTATCTTCCCCTTGTAACTAACCCCTCTGACCATCTGCCTACGTCTGATCTCGGTCTCTCATGTTCTAAGCCTAACGTTTCACCCAAGTTCGGCAGTAAGTTGACAGATGTGCTCTTGGGAGGTGAGGGCAGGGGCTGGACAGAATGCTCTAGAAATCACTGCACTGTCTTTGGTGGCTCNCCATGGGAAAGAGGGAGAGAGGCAGGATCTCANAGCCCCTCATTAGTAAAGTCCCTGCATCCATAGCCTGCCCTCTGACCTCTCTGTGACTTGTTTGTACCCTGGCTGTGTTCCTGGCAGTCATTCCTGTGCTGTTTGTCTTGCCACACTACTGTAGAATTTCTGTTAGATATCTAAATAGAGATGTGAGCAGACCATTGCCTAGACTATTTTAGAGTTCAGCTATGAACTCTAAACATGAGAGTCAGTCTATGGATGTGTATAGATCTTCCACATGACTGAGTGACATCACCTAGGAAATGAACCTCATCCTCTCTTTTAAAATGCGCATTGGTATTGGTGTGTACCCATGGTCTACAGCGACCAGTTTCATAAGGACATTTCCATACAAATACATCACGTACTTTATCCATATTTACTCCCATCCTTCCCTTTTCTTGCCTCCTAATTTTCATTAGTTTCCCCAAACAATCTTGCTTCTGCTCCTGTCATATACATACATATGGCANGTGAATTTTATATATTTATATAGTCTTTATAAAATCTAGGATCCACAAATGAGAGAAAACAGGAAATGGCATGTGTCTTTTGGGTCTGACTAATTTTAGCTTTTTAAAAAAATGACCTACAGTTACATTCATCTTTCTGTAAATGACATAATTTCATTCATTTTTGCTTCAGTTTTTGCATGTTTATGTGTTTTCAGTGTATGAGCATTCATGTTTACACATGTGNGGGTACACACATGTTTGTGAATGACGTGTTTATATGTGGAGGCCCAAAGCTGATGTAGGAAATCTTCTTCAGTTCCTCTCCACTTTATTTATTGGGGCAGAGTCACTNACTGAATTCAAAGCTTGCTAATTCTGGCAGTCTAGCTATCTGGCTTATCCCAGAGTCCCTCTGTCTTTCCCTTCTAATTCTGGTGTTCCAGGTGGNTGCCGCGCCTGCCTGGCTTTTATGTGAGATCTGGAAAACTGAACTCAGTTTGTTACTCTTTGCCTGGCAAGTGCCTTAACCACTGATCCATATCCCCAGCCCANTGTGTGTACACATGACGTTTGCATTATCAGTTCATTTGTTCATGGACATTTAGACTGATTCCACAACTTGGGCTGCTGTGAATAGTTCTATAATAAACAGAAATGTACACTTATTTCTGTGGTATGTGGACTTAGAGTCCTTCGGGTGTATAATCAGGAGTGGTTTACCTGGGTCATAACCTCCAAGCTCACAAAACTCACACATCCTACCAACCAACCCTCCTTGTTATAGTGTGCCCCCCGTTATTCCCTGAACCCCCTTATCTTGTTATTGTATGCTCCCCCTAGTCCCCATTATTCCTTGGATCTTTCCTGTTCTCAGCCTCATAATGTTGNGATGCCCTGAGGTTCCAGTATCTCAGGCCCCTTCTCTCTTTATACGTACTCTCTAGGTGATGTAATCCATGTGGAAGGCCTTCATCCACACACTGATAACTGACTCATTTATACCACTTGTTTAGACCTTTTTCCTGAACTCCAGACTCATAAAGCCAGTNGCCTGTTGACATCTCTATTTGAGTGTCTAACAGATATGTGACTGTGGACAACAGAACGCTTGAATTTTTNCACAAATCTACTTTCCTTAAATTTCTTCCTGCTCTTTAATGTATCTTTGTTCTTTGCTCAGCCCCCAAGCCTTCAGGCATACTCTACTCCTCTGGTTCTCTCTCATCCCACACTCATCCGGACAGGAAACCCTGTCATGCCTTCATCCATCCACTTCTCACCACTTCCACAACTACCTCCTTCCTCCAGGCCACAGGCTGATGGTGCCTGGCTTGGTGCCACAGCCTCTGTGAGCAGGTGCTCAGAACCTCCCTCTCAGTCTGTGAAGTGTCACTTGTGTAGATAAGGACTCTTGGGCTCTCCTGAAGAACAGTATGCCAGGGTTTCCAGCTTCACACCCTGCATGCCTGGTGGTCTGAANTTTTTGNTTCCTTCCACAAAAACCTCCGCAAGTCCACAGCTCACGTAATTTGGNCCCTTGCTTTTTCTGAGAGACATGTTAATATTACTTCCTAGGGAACTTGCCAGGGTATTAAATCCTGCATGGTAGGATCATGTTCCTGTAACAGTAAACTATGTGGTCAGAGTCTCGGGAGGCTCCTATGCTGACTCTTGTATTCATATCCTGGGAGCCCTCTGTTCAACTGTAGTTGAGACACAATCAAGATGGGGGCAGGGTGGGGCACAGCTATCTGAGATTGGAATGTCAGTCTTGCTAGAAGACTATCTCTTTACTGGTTTTGAAGGACTAAGCTGCCATGGTTTACGTGGCCCCCAAAAGGACAGGTAGCAAAGCCCCAAGGGTGGCCTCTGGCAAACAGCCATCAAGAAACCAAAGCCTTCAGTTAGACCATCTATAAGGGTCTGAATCCTGCCAATAGCCAAGCAAGCTTAGNGGTATGCCCTTCCCTAGCCAAGCTTTCATATAAGGCCANAGCCTGGGCTGCAGCCTTGATTACAGACTTGCCAAATAGAGCAGTGCCAGGGTTCTAGACCTTCAGAAACTTTAACAACAAATCTGCATTGTTTTAAACCACTGAGTTTGTGGTGGTACTATACAGCAGTGGCTGGCTAATAAACATCCTCTTATCAAATCTTGTGTTCTGCCCACACCCCAAAACTTGATTTAGTACTCTTAAGATTTAGTCCCACACATGTTCTCCTAAATCCCACCAGTATATAGGTTCTGCCGTTCCTTCCATCCTTTCGTAGGTCCAGCACTTTTCTAGCTGGGCTATAATAGGGCTTGACCTAGTTATAGGCTTTAATAATGACTGCTACATTTTTCCAGAAAACCTACCAAGGTTTTCATAGACAGCCCACCAGTGAGTGAGCCAGCTCAAATTCTCATTTCAGAACTTATTTCTGGCAATCATTTCTCTTTACCAACACTGAAGAATAGATTGCAAGACTCTNGAGATGTGCACACAGAAGGCTTATTAGGAAACATTCCTGGGGCAAATGTCTGCAAAGGAGTGNGGGTAGCAAGGGTGAGTAGAGGGAGGTCAGCCTGCATTCCGTGTGTTAGCTGCTCCTTCAAGCAGAGCCAGGCATCTNGACAGCCCTTCAGAACCAGTTCTGTTTGGAGGAAAGGAGATCAAGACTTAATATCCCTCATTATCTATTTGCTAAGGATGGGCTGATGCTGGGACANTGAGAGAAATAGTCAGCTGAGAACANCAGTTTCCAACACTTCTAGGTCCGGGGGCCAAGGGATCCTGAGGGACAGTCCAGTGTCCACTGCATTCTTCCAAGCGGCCTGTTTAACTTAACACTGCTTCAGCCATCCCTCACAGATACCAGCCTTTCCCAGCTTCAACACAAACCTGTCCTTAGAACTGTGAATTTAAACTTGGAATATTCCCGGGAGCTGGAGAACAAGTTTATTCCTCCTCATCTCAAAGCTCCTTTAGAAATGATCCAAAGTGGTCCAATGGTGTTCAACGCAGAGAAGAGAGAGGAAAAGTCAACTGGGGAGAAGAAGCATGACCTTCCCTTGCTGTTGAGTCACTTGCCAGACCAGGCCATTATCACCCTTATCCTTCCTATCTCAGGAGCTGGGAAGTATCATTTCTGCTTTACTCATAAAGAGACTGGGGAGGCACAAGCAATCCAGCAGATAGGTGCAAATCTCTCTGAAATTGTGCCTTAGTGTCAGTGTTCTTATCTGCATACTCCTCATCCTGTCCCTAAGTACTGGCATAAAGCTAGACAGTCTCATCCCATCCAATGACTTTAGATGATATCTCTAGGCTGGGGATGTAGCCCAGTAGCAGAGCATTTCCCTACCATGTGCAATGCCCTGGGTTCCATTAATAAGTAAATACTATCTCTATATTGATGATTCTGAATCTGTACCTTCCTCTCAGATTCTGAGCCTCAAAACTCTATCTAGACATTCATTTGACATTACAGCATCTCATTTGGAAACCCAGTAGTGGACACAATAGTTCAAGTAGAAATTTTCATTTTCTTTGCCAGAGCCCAACAGCTGATGCCATTACTATTCTTCCTGTTGTCTCGGGCCCCAAGCCTGGTGTCTCACCTGCCCAATCCACCAGCATACATCCTCAGATTTTCCTTTGAACCATATAAAAAATCTGACTCTCGGCAATTGTACTTGCTACCAGCTTGGCTCGAACCACCTGTCAGCTCCCATCAGCACTGTGGCAAGAGCCATTGCATGGGTCTTCTCACCTCTGTTTCCTCTCTACAAAACAGCCAGAGCACTCCTCCTCAAGTGTAAGATTGTGCCCTCCAGGTCAACACTTCTCAAATGTTTCCTAGTTCATTCAGAATGAAGCCTGATCCTTGCTGTGGCCCATCAGGCCACCTGATGTGATGCTGTCCAGCCGTTCTCTGTTCACTTCTTACTCTTGCACCTCTCAGTGTCTTCATTTCATTCTAACCACTACATTCTTCTTGCCAGTCCTCAACCCCTTCAACGTGTTTCCATTCCAGTTCTCTGCCTTGTTCGTCCAGCCCTCTGTGTTCTTTAGGTCTCTGCTATGGTGTTCTTTGTTTGGGTCCTCTCTTTGTGTAGAAGGAAGTTCTCATCAGCCCTACTTAAAACAGACATCATGCACACACCTCCTACTCCCTGTCACCCTCATCTTGCTATATTTTAATGTGTGTTTGTTTGAAGGTCTCCCNGCTAGGATGGAAGTTCCAGAAAGGCAGGTCTGCTGTTCACTGATGCAGCTCCATCACCTACAGCAGCAACTGGCACACACAGTGTGCACTAAATATTTGCTGCAATCATGAATGAATATGCAAATTTTCACAGCAGAGATATGACCTGAAACTAGTATAGAACCTGGTTTATATGTTCATTTNTGTGTGTGAGCACACACATATGTGTGTCTGTTTGTGCATCTGTGTATATGTGTCTATGTCTGTGCATCTGTGTATGTGTGTGCATATGTGTCAGTATGTTTGCCTATGTGTGTACACTTATGTGTGTGTCTTTGTGCTTGTGTTTGTATGTGTGTTTGTGTGTGTGTGTGTGTGCGTCCATGAGTGAGTGTGTGTGTGTGTGTACTGATTTCCCATCTGGTGTTTGTTGTTATTTATCATCTCATTCAAAATATGTTTCTCAAACCTCCTGGCTTCTACCCAGAGCAGCAGGGCTTATGACATGGTTTGTGGAGACACATTCTTTTTTATTCATTTCCCAAACACTCATCCACATCCACACCCACACTTAGCCTTAGCAAACAAATTTCTCACAGAATATGGCAAGCCAACCAAATGTATGAAAATCTNTATTTACAGAAAGATTAGAAAGTGTTTATTCATTTCACAANAGGAGTCTTTGCTTNGAGTCANCACAGGAATCCTTTCTTTCAATTGCAAGTTCATCAAATCAGTTTAAAATAGAGTGTGGCTTCAAGCATCTCCCCAACAGGGAAGAAAGCAAGCCTACTCATCATGCTCACATGCCACAGTCACCAGGTCTGTCCCGTGGGAGATTACTATTAACTCCCAATACACTGTGGTTTAATGAGTTATGCCAAGGATCAATTTAATTATTACAGTAATTTAGTTGTGTTTTAAAGTTTCTCTGAATGTCACAAATCATCCTAGTCATTCTAGGGGAAAATATATAGTATTTGAGCCATTCAGCTTAGGGCAAATAGGTTTTATATACCCAAAGAGGCAACTTCCATTTCTTTTCATTGTGGAATAAGCTAGTAACATACCAGTCTCCCTGTTGTAAACAATTCTTAAATTTGGGAGTCGGGGCGGGGGAGTAAAAGTGAAATAATTGTTTTCAGATTTTAGACAGAACTGTGATTCTGAAGAGAAAGGGGACAACATTTAGAGTTATTGTAGGGGGAATGGCTACCACTTAAGATGGCTGTAGTTACATCAAGTTGTAGCCATATATTCCACCCTGATGGACAGAATGTGAAGAATGTAGAATATAGGAACCTAAATAAGGTCATGCCTCCTATGTTGTGGTGCCTACCATTACCCAACTGCTAAAAAAAAGTCACATCCTTCCTTGGCTCTGGTGTGTACTTCTGAATGCTGTTATCAGAATTCTTTTGAAACTAGATTGACAAAGTCAGGCTCTCTTCTCTTAGGAGTAAAGGCAATGGATATACCCTACTGCTATTACCTGTTGATGACATCACACTACCTGTTGATGATAATACTCTGTTCCAGGATGTCACAAGGACAAGAGGGAGTGGTCCTCATCCCTGAAAAGGNTTGTGTATTAGTTGTATTTCTGGGTATTGTGACATAATACCTCACAGAAACTTATTTAAGGAAGGAAGGACTTATTCTGGCCCATGATTCAGGAAATAGTCTATCATGGCCAGGAAGGCATGACAACTGGAATGACTTTGTCCACAGTAGTGGGACCATCACATAGTAACTGCCTGTTACATTTTGAAGAACCAGGAAGCAGAGATGGGGCCAGAGCCAGATGTAGCCTTCAAGTCCTGCTCTCAGTGATCCACTTCTGCTAATCAGGTCACATCTCAAAGGTTCCACAACGTCTCAAAACAGTGCCACCAGCTAGGGACCTTTGTGTGTGTGTGTGTGTGTGTGTGTGTGTGTGTGCATTTTTACAGTCAAACTACAACAGACTCCATTGTACCAGCCAGCATGGGTGGTTGCCCCACTACACCAGCTCCCAGCACTGCTACTATATCCTCAGAAGAGATGATGCTGTCAGAACTGTGGATGACACAGATTTACCTTTTCATGAAACCCTGGTCAGCATTTAATTTTTTCTACCCATAGCATTAGTCTTGCTGTTTTTCCCTGTTGTCCCTGGAGACTGCGCTGCTAGCAAACCCATGTTTGTGGCAGGCATTTTTGGACCATCAGCCCCCAAATTATGACACAGAGACTTACTATTAATTATGAAAGCTCCGCCTTAGCTTCGGCTTGTTTCCAACTAGCTGTTATAACTTAAATTAACACACTTCTATTCATCTACGTGCTGTCATGTGGCTTGTGGCTTTTACCTCTCCTCCTGCATGTCCTGCTTCCTCTGTTTCCAGCTGGGGACTCTGCCTTTCTTCTTCTATGAGACCTCTCTGTCCCCAGAAGTCCTGCCTAACCTCTTCCTGCCCAGCTATTGGCCATTCAGCTCTGTCTTAAACTGTGTGACACATCTTCACACAGTATAAAGGAATATTCCATAACACCAGTTTATGCCTTGCCTGATCACATCCTTTGTATAGGAGGCAGGCTGAGCTGTTGGCTTGGTTCTTGGGGCCCAGGGTAGAAGTTAGTCATTAACTGTTTGCATGACTGTTTCTGGTCTGATTTTGAGCATTTACCTCAACTGTTGCCATGGATTCTGCTTACGTGCTGGACAAATGGTCTTGCTGCATGCTGCTTACAAGATGCTCAATCTCATGCAGGCTGCAGGCACATTCGAGGAGGGGGTAGGATGTGAGACTGTAAGGGCCGGTTAAGGAGGGGAGATTATATGGCCATAGCTTGATGTGACTGCAGACATCTAAAACTATAACCTCACAATGTCCCTGAGTAACCTTTTTTTTCCTGCATACTTTCCTAGCAAATCATTAATAGATTAAAATATTAGAAGCATATGTGGAACTTTACTGTGGGACTATGGATGCACCTGACTTTTTAATATCATCTTAAGCCAGGTAAATTCCAGGCAGGATGAAGTCACATTTGTGCTACCCCATAAATATACTCATCTGGATACATAGGACCACACTTGTGCACGTAGGCCCTCCAACAAATCACATTCTGCACGATTCTAAATCTGTCTGCGTCTCTTTGGTTAGGATACCTGAAGGCTGGTCCTCGTATGCTCCATACTCAGGAGGAGTATACACCCATTCCCGACTCTCACTTCTTAAGCCAAAGTGGTAGGCAATGTGGCTTGAGTGTGGCTTGTGTGTCTGGACATTTGGTCCCCAGCTGGTGATGCTGTTTGGAAGATGGAACTGTTCCAGAGGAAGTTGGTCCCTGGCTTTTATAGCCCCATTACACTTCCTGTGTGTTCTCTTCTTCCTGCTCTGCCAAGAAGTGAGGTGGTGAGGGCCCCAACCAGCTGCACACTTTTATGTCCACAGAGCCTCTTGTTGCCATATCTTCTGCTCCGTGATAGACTGTGTCCCCTCAGATTTAGGGCAAAATAGACCCATAAGTTTCTTCTTTTTGGGTATTTGGACACAGCAGAAAGAAAAATAAAAAGTACAGTCCTGGGATTCTACTTTTGAATTTAGTTTTCTTTTTAACGAATTCTCGGAGGTAGTTAGGTGGAGAAAAATCATTAAAAATCAATCCAAGCTGTGACCTTCTGAGGAAGAGGGTGACGTCATATGCCCTTTACTTTAGTGTGAAAATCAACTCTACATGAGGCACAGTGTTGAAAAAAAGGAAGATGGAAAGTTAGAGAGAATGGTAGAAAAACGCCCCAACTCAAGCCTCAGACTGTTAATGACATCTGTAAAAGTTCATCAAGCCGCTTACATGCTCTTAAACACGTTACCTTAGGGACAAAGCAATGTAGGGCTTTGGCTTGCTAGGAAACAAGAAAAAGATGTGGACATTTTCCTCAAAAATGACATTCGGTCATATTTCTTCATTTTATAGAATTATTATAGCAATCATAGGTGGATGGAAGAAACAACACTTTATAAATGAGGTTTGATTTATAAATGACTTTTCCATAAATACTCATGAGACAGAAGAAAGAGAGATCAGGGTTGAGCCATGACCCTTGGGGTGGATCTGACATTAGTCTGCTTTTTATCACTGGCCAGACCACCTTTTCTCAAAATTTCTGTTTTCAGTGACAATTAGACAACTCATAATGCTTGTGTAAGTCTCAGAGTTACAACATTTTCTTTTGGGACATGGAATAATTTAAGAACTTAATGAAAACTCTGGCTGCCGTCATATGTTAACATCTCAGATGGATCCCCCATTGTTCCAGTTGTCTTCTCCTATGCCAGCTAATCCTATGCTATTTCAGTTTGTGATTGCACACCAAATCTATCTCTTAATGCCAGACAACCCACATTTTTCTTCTCTTTTATTCTTCAGTATGATTGAACCTAGGTCCTCAGGCATGCTAGGCCAGTGTCTACCACTTAGCTACATCTCCAGCCCCTTATCATTTTTTTAAAAAAACTTAATCCAATAGGAAATGGGTGAACTTTAAAATAGACCCTCCCAGCAGGATTGAGTTCTTATCTGGAAAAAACAAAAATCGACCCCCTCCTTCATATCAAACTTGTATGAATTCAGCATCCAAACCTTAAGAGCAAAAGGGACAATGTGGTAGGGTATGTCTGGAGTTGCAGAACCCCGAGAAAGCCAAGAAAGCCACAAAGGAAAGAAAGATAGGCATAGCTAACCACCTAAGTGAAAATAATTATCTTGGTGATATACCTATTATGAACAGAATAAAAAGCTAATGGCACGAGAAGGAAATATTGGTCACCCAGGTGACACAAAATTTTCCCAATGAAGATTAAAAAAAAAAAAACAGCTCATTAGAAAAATGGGCAGACCCACCCCTAGCTTAGGGCCTTCAGATAAGGTTAGTTGGTGGCTGCTCAAGGAGGGAGACTCTGCCTCCTTTAAGGCTGGGCTGGGACCCCATGTCTGTCCCACATCCATGAGTTTATGGGCAGCACAGAGTGGACGTGGTGTGGTATTAAAATAAAGGAGAGACATGAAGGAGGGAGGGATGAATATGGAGTGGATCTAGGGGTAGGTAGTTGGGAGGTGGAGCATTATTAAAATACATGTATGAAATTCTCAAAAAATTAATAAAATGTATTTCCAAAAGGAGTTGGGGGAGGGTTGAATATGATCAAAACACATTGTCTGAAATTCTCACAGTTAATAAAAATATTTTTAAAATATTAAAGAAAAAAGAAAAGCAGGCAGAGAAAGTAGAAGTGTACAGAATGACCTGGAAAAGTGTGATTATTATAAAAATAGTTTAAAACTTGCCATCAGTGCAGATGAAACAAATTTGAATAAAGAGATAAAGTTCTGTCCATTAAATTCCCACAATTCAAAGCATGCAATACTGGTAACAGTGGGAGATGATGTTTATTAAGCTATCATTTTATATCAAGAATTTTATGTGGATATTTCAGTTAATAGTCACAAAAATGTTTAAGTAGATTTTTTAGAATTAAGGAGTGGATTAGACACCTCGTGGTAGGGTGAATATTCAACCAATGCATTCTGATTCCTGGAGCTTGAACTCTGTCAACATGCCCAGGGTTGATGGGGAAGCCAGAAGCTGGGCATGCTCACACATGGCCTTCAGAGAGAGTAATGTGGCAATAAATCTTTCTTTCTCTTTCCGAGCAGGTCTCAGACCTTGAAACCACTATGCAGCTCCATATGACTGAATGGATCTTTCTGCCTTCTTTTTATAAACATTTATTAATGATTTATTTATTCTTATTTTATGTGTATTGGTGTTTTCCCTCCATATATGTCTGTGTGAGGGTGTCAGATCCCCTGGAACTGGAGTTACAGACAGTTGTGATCTGCCATGTGGGTGCTGGGAATCAAATCCAGGAAGAGCAGCCAGTGCTCTTAACCGTGAACCATCTCTCCAGCCCCCTCTTCTTCCTTCTTTTGCCAAATGATGAGATTACAGTGTGTGCTACCATGTTCAGTTTAAAAAAAAAAAAACAAAACTCATTCCCCACAGTGTTTTCATTTGTTTGTTTACTACTTAAAAGAATAGCTTTTAGATTTATTTATTTGCATATAAGTATTTGATGGCATATATGTATATGCACCACATTCATACTTGGTGTTTGTAGGGGTCAGAAAGCAACGTCAGGTCCCCTGGAACTGGAGTTATAGATGGTTGTGAGCTGTTATGTGGGTGCTGAGAACTGAACCCAGGCTTCTGCAAGAGTCCCAAGTGTGCTTAACCACTGAGCCCTCTCTCTAGTTTCCTTGTTTATCAGTTTTATGGTCTAGTTGGTTGTACATTTTACTTTTCTTAATAATACTGCATTTTTAGCTTCTGTTAATTCATTTTTATTACATTTTATTTATAAAGTGTGCACGTGAAGGTCAGAAGATAACTTGCACGACTTGGTTCTCTCCTTCTGCCATCTGGAGCCTGGGGCTTGAACTCAGGTCATCAGGTTTGGCAGCTCTGCCCGCTGAGACAGCTTATCAGGCTTCTGTTGATTCTCAAATTAGTTTGGGCAAGTTGCACTTTTCCAGGACATCATCTGTATTGTTTAGCAAGCTTTTTTTTTTCTTCTCAGTTCCCACTTCACCATTTTCTATCTGCCCCATGAGGTGGGTACTGAGGCCCTCCAGATGCCTCCCATCCTCAAGTTCTGGTGTTCCCAGCTCATCAGTACGACTGTTCCTCACTGATTAACCTCAGTGAGCCACTTCCTGTCCTCACTCTTCAGTACCCACTTAACCAAGTCTGCCTCTGTTTACCCAACAGGACCATACTGACCCCGACTGTCACATCCACCCACCCTGGGGTTTCTAGTTCATGAGGATAGAGTGGCTCATAGCAATCACCTACGTATTACAGTTTCTGTGGTGTCAGCTCTTTGCTCCCTGCCTAATACACGTGCTCATTTTGACTAACTTCTATCTGGTAGTTCCATAATGGTTGGTATTTTCCATATCAGCTTTCTTCTAATGTGAGACATTTATAACCACAAACTTCACACAATGCTGCTCCAGTTGCATGTTTCCGTGGATTTTCATAAGTTTCCAAATCTAAATAGCTCCCATTTGCCATCACAAGTTCTTTAGGCCTTAATTACTCTGTAGTGCTTTAAAATTTATAAATGTATCGGGTATCTAAAAAGTATCATTTCCAGATTGATTCCTAATCTTGCATTAGGTTAAGTCAGTGTGATTGAGTTCTGTGATATTTGCTGAGATCTCCAATCTTTCTCTTTCCGGCAATTTCTAGAACTATCTCCTATGTACAACATTCTCACACCTAGAAACATAGTTTTTCGTGAACCCACTGGATCAAGCTTAATTATATCATTAAATCTCTTACATCAAATTTTTTTAAATTGTTTGGTTGAGACAGGACCTTGTTTGGTAGCCTAGGCTAGCCTGCAATTCATCATATAGCCTAGGCAGTCTCAGAACTCAGCCCTCCAATCAGCCTCCTGAGTTCTGGAATTGTGGGTGTGAACCCACAGCTAGCTCTTCGAATCTTTTTCCTTGACCAGTTTCCAAGTGTGGTAAGTCAAAACTTCCTCTTAAAATGATGACATTGTCTTTTGGTGCTTGTGGTTGTTTTAAAGCATCAGGATGTAAGGGCACACGCGTGTGTGTATGTATAGATGTGTATATATGGAGAAATAATATCTATTATATTCATATATATATATATATGGATGCACACACAATGTTAACTACAGCAGAGAATTTTGTTAGAACTCTGAAAAATAATACTTCTAAAAGTCTATTACCAGTTGTTAGGCTTCAATCACTGTAGAGAATGGTACGTAGCCATCAAGAAGCATGAAGTTGCTCTTTATTAATCTAGTGGGGAGGACCATGCTGTGTGATGTGACTAGTGGTAGAGTTTGTTATTGTGATACTATTTTTATGAACAGGAGAAAATCCCTATTTGTGAAAACATAGGAGTTTGAGTTTGAACTAAGGTCACTGATACTAGTTTCTCCAGGAAAGTAAGTGGAGGAATTGAGAGGGGCAGCTGTGACTCTATCTTCTACAGGAGCTGTCCGACTTTGGCAGTTTAAGTGGGTCTAGGAAAAGTGAGGCCAACAGGGAAATTACTTAAAAGGCTCAAGTTGGGCAGTAACAATTTGAATGTTTTTAGGAGTTTTGCTATGTGGTGAAGAAAGAATTAGAAGGAAGCAAGAGAGAGTTGGTTCCTGGTCAGGAGGCTGCTGTGGTTGGCTTAGCTGGAGAGAGAATGGCTCCCAGGCAGTGTGTGACAGTAGGAGTAGGAATAAGTTCCTCATGTGAAAGTGATATTCTCGAGGTGAATGACACCTAGGTTTAGTAAGTTGGGGTGTGGTGTCATGAAGTCTCCAACTATATCCTAGTTTCTGCCTTGGGCAACTGGAAGAAGCCAGTGGCAGACAGGATGAGTACTGGAAGTAGCTTTGACATTTGGGGAGATGGAAAGAGTGGAGCCTAAATGCATATGATTGCCCCCCCCCGACTCTAGGAATACAGAAGGCCAAGAGATGAACTCTGACACAGCCCCTCTACTCCCTGCCTCATTCCCCTCTGCTTTCTTGTAGTCCTTGCCTTTCTCCCCTCCATTCCCCTCATCTTCCTCATCGGTCCTGTGCAGCAGGTGTAATCAGAGCTGTGTCAGCCCAAGGGGAGAATTTAGTGATGACCAAGTAACACAAAAATTAATAATTGATATATATTTTTTTATTATGCACAGATAAAAGAATTAAAACTGTGGTTATCAAAACTATACCTCTAAGCAGGGTCACAAAGACGCTGACTCACAGAACAGGAAAGGTTACAGCAGGGGCGTTCAAACTGGCCACAGGGATTTTCAGGGTACACTCTTACCCTCATAGATGAAAAAACAGTAACAATTTCAGGCTCATTCAGGAAAAACCAGAATAGAGGAGTATTGTATTTGGAAATTGATAATAGTCCTTCCTAGAAAAATATCTGTCAGTTTTATGAATGAACCCCCAGATAAAACAAACAGGGTTAAAAAAAAAAGTTTGCATACACGACTCATCCGACAAAATGTGCTCTGTTAATACAACCAGCAGTACACTCATCATTCAAACTATGAGGTAGTTTCAGTACAAAAAGAAGGGCGCGCGCCTGCGCACCCCACACACTCAGGCATGCCTGCCAAGAACACACGCAGGAAATGGATTTACAATCTCATTACCAGACAAGCAAGAGACCATTTTGTGTTTAGGAAAAAACCTGCTACATGACCAGCTCAGGCAGAAGAAAAATCTCCAACCTTTGAAAATGCAGCGTTAATAGCTGGTGAACACCACAACATGAAGAGCCATAGGGCATTGCACAGATAGTCATCTTGGACTTGAGCAGTCCAGTGTGGCCTCTGATCACGGTGTGGTTCCCCAGAAACAACACAAGACTTTGCAGGGGGAACTAGGTTCAGCCAGTCTTAGGAAACTTGCAGAATAGTTATGAAAGTAAAGCTTGCACTTTGTATCAAATCTGTGAAGGGTGAAGCTGTCAGCAACACTGTAACAGAGGCCGAGGAGGAGACCCCAGCATACACTTCAGAAATACTTAATACATTCTCCAATACGGAATCGGGTTTCTTGAGCTGAGTAATACTTCTGATAATGACATCCAAGGAAATAAAAGGCGATTTTTTTCTTTTCTTTCTAAAAATCTTTTGTTTGCAACATATAAATTTGTAAGTTAATTTAAGATTATAAAATCATTGGCAATGTAGTATCTCTCTCAAAAATATACATTTAAATATATTACAAAATTTTTTAACTCCATCCATCTAAGAAATTAAACTTTTTAATACCTTCCCATAGCTAATTTTCTTTTTAACAAGATGGAAAAGTTTTTTTTTAAAGTAACTGATTAGAAGAATTCACAGTAACTGAAATTAAACATTTCATATGGAGTAACTTAAATTTCTCTAAAACATTTAAATATATCTTTATACAGATTTTTGTAGTAAAATATAGCTATAAGTGATTTAAAGACTCTAGTCTTCTTTGAAGACATCTTTAAACATTTTTATACATAGAATATACTTAACATTCTGCTGAAGGTTAGGCAAAGCGCATTATTTTTAAACACAGGTAGCGTAATCTAGGTCCTCCACAATGACAACTTCATGTTATAAAACCATGAACTAAAGAAAAGTATTTCTCTAGTCTCACACCATTTGTACTTATATGTGGAAATCTGAAATATTTTCAATGTATCAATGCATCAGTCTGAAGCTGTCAGCCCTGAAGGAATCTGCTTTGGTTCAAATTATCCCAATTGACTAAAAGCCATGCCATCCGTCCATCCAGTTAAACTAAGGCTCAGTGACTGAGAGATGGTCCATCTCCATTCTTTTGCTGTGTTTCTACTGAAGTTTTCATTCATGAAGCCCAGGCACAACTGCCTGAGTTTCAAGGCAGTGGAATTTGCTCATGAGTATTTCAGGCTAGAATCTAGCTTGTTCTACTTATGGAATCTTAAGTTGTTTGGAGGAATTCTGGAAAAGCAATATTATTTAATTTGCAGTAGATCTGGCATGGAGAGTCCCCTCTGGGGTTCAGTTTTAACAAAGAGCTGTCACTGAGCTCTGACTGTCAAAGTGGCATCCATATTATTCTGCTGAAGGAAGTTCACCTGAAACCCTTTTTTAACGAGATACTTTAAAGTTAGTGCCCTTCTCCCTTTCTCTGCATCCTTAGGGCAGAACTGGTGACATCATGATGACCGAGGGCAATCCCTAAGGGTCTATCTCCTGAAAGGGTCTGGCTTTTATAAAAAGGGCTCATCAGAAAGGCTGATATGTTCGGAGTCCAGATAGTCTACCACACGTAACTCATGTTCCGACTCTGGAAGCATAGAACATTTTTCAGGAGGGTATAGCCATATCTCCAATGTGCAGATGCCACACACGTGTGCTTATATGCCCACACGCTTGCACACATCACCTTGCAAATTCCCTAGCCTACCACTGGATCCCACCCCCCCTGAAGTTTAAACATTATCAGGACAAAATGTCAGAAACAGGCACAAACCTGTTGTTCCATACTTTGGCCATTTTCTGTTTCTTTATGCCTGTAAGAATAAACAAATTTGGCCTTAAGACACTTAGGGAGTTGGCATGTATGTGTGCTCTCGCGTGTGGAGGAACAGGAATCAGCATTCATTTTGGCCCAAGAAAGGAATGTTGCCTTGACAAGTGACAGGGTGTAGCTCCTCCAAGGCTAGCAAGCTAAACAGGGGACCATGTAGGATGTGGCAGGTCAGAAGTAGGCACCCAGAGAGATGTAGATTGGATATGGAGGGTACATTTCTTCTATGTTACATCTTAGTTCAGCTAGAGGAGAATCTGGCCATGTCTCCCTGGTTCTACCCTCTAGCTGTCTTCCTTTTACTATTTATTCCCTTGGTAAAACGACCCCAAATGATGGATATTTGGACACCTGGACAAAGCAGCATTAAAAAAAAAAATAACCTAGCATGTTTCACATTGAAACCCTCATCCTGTGAGGGGCTGGAGGAAAAGGCCACCAGCTTAGCTTTTGTGTGTGACAGATGTCTAGGGGTCACATTTATATTGGCCATGACGAGGGGTGGGTACGACAGGCCATCTGTACACTGAAATTCACTCTCTCTTTACAGGGAACCCAGATCAAGCCTTCCAAGTCCGGACACGCAGCACTGGCATCAGGCCCTGCCCTGGCGGTGGCAGCGGGCATCTGGCTCTGGCTAGGCTGTGCTGCTGCTAGAGCATGGGGTGCTCTGAGTGCTGCCGATGCTGTGGGCCGCACTGCTGTTTTCCGAGGCCGGTGGCGAGGTGGGGACTTGCTGCCTTCGTGCTGTCTCCCCTGCAGTTAATAAAGACATGTTACACACATGCATTCTGGAAAGGAATGTCCCTCTCCCTTTCTTTGACATTTTACTTGATGTTTTCCTTAACTATGGGTAGAAATAGCTAGCCCAGATTGGCTGGAGGGCCTTGCACTATAAATTTTTCTGGTTTGTTCTTGTTTTGGTAAGTCAATAAAAGTGCTATCTGGCCAGTTGTGGCTAGGATCTGTGGTGGCTGATGATAAAGACTCTGGATTCTAGGGCCTACAATTCGGGGGTGAACCTTCTGAACACCAGGAAACCACATAGCCATCAAGCACGGCCGTCTACAACCATCTAACAAATTCATGACCAAGAACCACATGACTGAGTTATACAATTAATCACAAACCCATATCATAATGGTTTAAGTAGGTTTGTAATTGTGTATTGGTCAACTCCCTTTTGTGCTAGGGATGGAACCTGGGACTTTGCATACACTAGGCATGAACTGAATACCACCGAGCTCTCCCCAAGCCCTTTGCTTCAATGTCTTGTTTAAAACTGGGCTGGTGAGGCTGAGAGTTTGCCCTGGCTATAAGCACAAAAAGCTTTATGTACCCAGCATGAAACCTACCTGAGAAATAGGAGTGGGGAGGGGGCTGCTATGGGAAAACCCTTTGGGGCAAGGCTGCCAGCGAACGGCCTCCTTCCCTGGGGCTTCCGTTGAGTTCAATGCATCTATCTCTCAACACACTAAGCATCCCACTTGTCATTACACACCCCACTGCATTACAGCTCAGCCCATTCTTTGTGCCAAATGTGCAATGCTCTGGAGAGGGAGGAAAGCTCAGGTCACACACATGGTTTGCATTTAACTGTGTAAGAGGCCCTACAGTCTAGTCTCTTTAGTAAAACCAGCCTCACACCAAAAAACAACAACAAAAAAAAAAAAACCAAAAAAAAATCTCTAAGTAGAGGAAAGTGACAGAGATTCTCGGCAACAAAACAAACGTGTCACAAACTTTTCATTTGCAGTCTCCAACCCCCACCAACGTGAGAAGCCCCCAGCAGCCCGGTCTGTTTATGAGTTCTTTCCTGTCCTGCTGAAATACACATCTATCAGCCAGAGATAACCAACCCTCCCTTGACTTCCTTAAAACACAGCACTGCAGCAGCTAGAGCAGGCTCTGACCCCTGAGCCAGCTTGGGAACTAGAGGCCTGTCCTTCCATTGCCTTCCTGGGGCCGCTCAAAAATCTCTGCCAAAAGAGCCGTTCTGCAAAATGCAGAACCAGCTCATGCCCTGGGTCAGGTTTCAGTTTTCCCTGACCCCCATTTTATGAACCACAGCTCCATGGACTTCTGCATCCACCGCAGAGCACTGGAGGCTGTTGCATGTGCATTTGGTCCTTGCATTTCCTCTAATTGGTTTTTCTTCTGGGACTGGAGGGAGGGAGAGAGGGAAGGGGTCTGTATTCCTGAGCAGCAGGCAGACACTGATTCAATGCTCTTCTTTCCTGGAGTATTTTGTATCTTCCCCAGCACTGCCCCCGCAAGTGTGTATGTAATCAAAGGTAGGAAGCTTGCTCCAAGTGTAGTAACATTTTTGCCAAAAATTTACTTTCTCCTAAATTGGAGATTATTTCTAGAAAATAATCCAATCATTTTTCTTTCTCCTCCCCTTCCTTTCCCCTCTCTTTCTCCCTTCCGTGTTTTTCTTTTTCAGTGCTAGAGTTTGAACTCAGAGCCTTGTAAATGACAGGCACATGCTCTACCCCTAAGCTATAGTTCCATATATTTCCAGCCCTTAACTATTCTGATATGTACACACACACACACACACACACACACACACACACACACACACCCCTTTACAACTCACATGGTGATCCATTCTCAGTTGGATCCTCATGTTACCCATTAGAAAGCTAAGGTGGGCATACAATACCCATCTATCCATCTACTTTTCTACCTATCTATCTACCTACCTATCCATCTATCCATAGCTATCTATCTATCTATCTATCTATCTATCTATCTATCTATCTATCTATCTATCTATCTATCTATCCAATCTACCTACCTACCTACCTACCTACCTACCTACC
>LZPO01008186.1:8713-60802 GCA_001675575.1 Neotoma lepida | reverse complement strand
TCCATCCAATGCTAGAGCTGAACCCAAGGTCTTGGACTTGGCTAGTAAGCACTCTATTACTGGGTTAAACCTCTAACCCCTGAACCTCGCTAAAAAAAAAATCTCCCCACTTAAATCAAGGGCACACTGGTGTAAGGGGAGGTTCTTGTCATCCCTTTGGGCTCTGCTGGCCTTGTGAGCTTGGTCTCTAGTAGCTGAAGCAGGACATCCTTGCTCATCTAGTGGTGTGTTCACATTTATTTCTTCCAGAACAGGACAAATACTT
Organism: Neotoma lepida; assembly: GCA_001675575.1. Lineage (NCBI taxonomy): Eukaryota > Metazoa > Chordata > Mammalia > Rodentia > Cricetidae > Neotoma > Neotoma lepida. The sequence continues at coordinate 60,537 of LZPO01008186.1, read as the reverse complement.
GATGATTCATGTTCAGGAAAAATGTCACTGTGTCCTGCCCAGGAAGTCCAAATATCTGTTTCCTGGTATCTGTTTGCCTAATATAATTTGTTGCTGGGTTAGTTTATTTTAATCAGTGCCCATTAAAAAGAGATCTTGTAACTCAGAGAGTCTCTTGTCTTGGTAATGTAAAAATGCTTCCCCAAGTAAAACCCCTGAGAGAGAATAAAAGAGCCCTATACTCTATACACAAGAGTGTAGGATCTGCCCTGAGATGGGTGAGTCACACTAACCTGATACTCTGCTGACTTCACTTCAAGGCACAGTTCATCAGGGAGAATCTGTCAGGGAACCCTCCCCAGATCCTGGAGCAGGCTGGCTATCTGGACTAGAGGAATCTGTGAGCTTCGGCTTTGAGTGGGAGACCCTTCTCAATACATGAGGTATAGTGCGGCCAAGGAAGATGTACAAGGTCAATCTCTAGTGTGTGCGCACACACACTCACACACACACTCTTACACACACACACTCTGTCTCTCACACACACACTCACACTCTCACACACACACTCACTCTCACAGACACACACATACACTCTCTCTCTCTCTCTCTCTCTCACACACACACTCACACACACACTCTGTCTCTCACACACTCACTCACACTCTCACACACACACTCACACTCTCACACAGACACACACATACACTCACTCTCTCTCTCTCTCACACACACACACACACACACTCACTCTCACACACTAATACTAATCTTAAGGAAGAGAACCCTTCCACAGACTAGCTCATCTGCCCTGTAGCTATTTTCACATGTAAAACCTAATATTTCTCCTATAACCAAGTTTTAATTTTTTTCATCCTCTGGCAAATTAGGAAAAGCTTCCCCTCCTGCTTTCTTATGAGATGGAGGAGGCACTGTAAGAAAATTCCTCACACTTCTGTTCCCACTGCCAGCACCGTTTCCAAGGAGTCCTTTGGCTTCCTGCTTTCCACCACAGTATCACAAGTATCCTGTTTCTCTAAAGCATCCCTTGGGTGACAGGTACAACCAGGCATCACATGGAGGAGGTGGGCTGGGAGGACTCTGCCGGCTAAGCAGAGCAGGCTCAGTGAAATGTAAGATGTTCTAGGATGGCTTGTTCCTCACACAGCAAATTTAGCCATCAGAACCTACGTGTTCAGTCTTTGTGCTTCTAAAAATCTCAAACCACACAGGGGTGGGAGGAGAGAGCCAGGGACGAGGAAGAGTGAGTAGGGAAAGGGGCCTTTGGAGCCTGGAGCACTCCGGACCAGGGCGTGGGGGTGGGGTGGACAGAAGACGGGAAAAGCAAGGACTAATCCCACTGTCTCACCTCCTAGCCTGGGGCTGGGCCCGGGTGATGCCGTGGATCTTTTAAGAAAGAGGAAAACATACTTCCTAAGGGACAATGGCTTTTGTTTCTGTAGCTTGGCACACTATGGTTCAGATCTTCACAATTGGATTTTTTTTTAAGGCATGTGTATGTATGTGTGTCTATGTAGCAATGCATGCATGCCCATGTGTGCTCAGGTGTGCACAGAGGCCAGAAGAGGAGGTTGGCTACCCTGGAGCTGGAGTTACAAACAGTAGTAAGCTGCCTGACGTGGGTGCTGGGAACCAAACTTGAGTCTTCTTCAAGACTGAGCCTCTCTCCAGCCCTCACACAGTGGGTCTTATCTCTAAGTCTCTGTCACAGTTTCCAGGAAGACATGGTGAGAGATGTGACTAGCATTGAAAGAAAGGTACAGGAATCTAGGTTACTGAGCCCAAAGAGGACTGTGCACGTGTCCTGGAGACCTCCAGGGAGCAGAAACCGCTGTTCTTTATCTCCCTGGAGGTGAGGATGGAAGGAAATGAGTTTAAATGTCCGGGGTGGGGACTTAGGTGAGACACAGAAAGAGGTTGCAGGTTATGAGGATCGGTTTGGCACGGACAGACATTATGAGACCTCTTTCTTGGGAGATGAGTAAGCATGGGGAAAAAAGATTTTCCTTCAGGCCCATGTGTTGCTTGCAATTTTTCACCAACTGGTATTTTTGTTGTTGTTGTTGTTGTTGTTGTTGTTATTTTCATACGCTAACTGCAAGTAGTCATGGGCCTCTAAGGAAGGCAAACTAGGCTTTAGTTTCTTCAGTTTAGAGAGCTTTCAGTCACTTCTTACCTTTCCTAGAACCTGTTCCTTCCCATGACCGGGGGTGGGGGGGATAGGTTAGTTGTTGCCATGAGTTCTGATGAAAAGAACTACTACTGCAAGGCATGGAATTAAAGTCTTTCCAAATGCTCTGGCTGTTATTTCCTGTCTTTATTCCTAGCTATGGCCAACCTGCTCCAACTGCACTTTGGTTTTCTGCATCTTACATTAACTTGACTTTGTGATGAACGGAATGTACTCTGAGTCTGGCAGTAAGAATAGGAGAAGAGGGAGGGAGCGGGAGAGGATGGGGAGACTGGTGGAGGAAGAGAGACACCCTTCTGGATCTTCCTACATCTTCCACTGGGATTACCCATTTATTAGTGCTGGGGACCAGACCCAGGGCTTCCCGCATGTTAGGTAAGCACTCTACCAATTGAACTACATCCCCAGGCCCCACCTAGGTGCCTTTACAAGTCCTACATGTAGTTTATTGTTAGAAAATCAGACTTAAAGCTCTCTAGTCTATTTTGCTGCCAGGCTTGTCATTTGAGCTGGGTATATTACACATATTTCCCCTGGTAGATGCGGGGTAGACGACCACTTCATGAGGTTCCTGGAGGTGAGATGCTTAAATAAGAAACACATATGAGAAGCCTCTCGAATGCCAAAGTCCCATAAAAATGTCAGCTATTTCAGGCCTCAGGCCGCTCCAAGGTGTAAGCAGAAAACAATCTACAAGCAGGAGCACTGTGTTTCACAGAGCAAATGAAGATGCAAAGGCTTTGACCCAGGACCGCCTGCTCCAATCCCTCAGGCTTCCACCCAGCCATCCTCCACTGAATGCGCCATGCGTTCTGGGAACAGAAGCCAAGCACACACCCAACTGAGTCAGGAAAGAGCTTCCGTTAGGAGACTCTCTGCAGATGTCCATGCTTTTAGAGGTCTGAAGTTTCAATGAAGCCCCCCGACTCCACTACCATGAAAAGGAGGTCACCAAACTAGATGAAGGCTTGGGCATGGTGGGAGGCAAGACAGCAAGTGAGCCCCAGGGTCAGAAAGACAGAACTGGGCAGAGGAGGGTCTGCTGGGGCTGTGAGGAGGGCAGGACCCTCTCTCTTCACAGAAAAGCCCCTCCCGTTCTTTTCACTATTGCTAAAAAAACAGAGGGTTAAGACAACCGCCTCCTACTTTCCTGTGTCCGTCCCTGTGCCTCTGCCATCTATGACTCCCCTTCTGTTCCTGAAAGTCATGCTGCTTCCTGCTGGGGAGACTTACCTTCCTGACAAACTCACTAAGCTGTTGCTGTCCCAAGGCTTGGCCTCTGCTGGGATCTGAGTTTCCACCAGAACCACACTGTTCACGGCCAGTTTGCTCTTCCTTCTTACATATGTGAGCTCCAAAAGAGAGCTAGGGCTCTGTGGATCACTAGCGTTACACCAGTGCCCAGAGCAGCACTTGGCTTTTACTAATAGCTAAGAGTTTCTTTGCATGAGTGACAGAATGAGTAGACTTGTAAACAAGCCAGAGATTAGCATATACTAATCAGAGACAAACAAACAAAGAAAAGCATTAATAAGCTTATTATTATTAATAAGCAACACAAAGATGTCCTTCGAGTTTGTAATACAGAATGGGAAGAAGAAAGCAGACTGAAAATGTAGAGCACTACCAGCTGTCACGTCAGTACTCTGGTCTACTTTCCCCTGTGTAGAGAAGAAGCTGACCAGTCATTTCCAAGGACTCCCTTAAAAGACAAACCCTACTATGGGCAAGACTTAGCAAAGAGGCAGGTGAAGATAGTGCTTTGTAGGCACACATAGACTTGTACCCCTCCTTAAATCTCACCACGATGACGGGAAGAGGGAGGGGGCTCTTAAAGGGCAGAATCCCAGAAACCAAGACAATAGCAATAAAACACTGGGAGCTGCTGAGGAACGGGGGGACTCGGAGCTGACTAAAGAGCCCAAACCTAGGCCATTAGTGGCAAAGCCTGAGAAACAGTTCATTCGTGTCACAGAGGCTTCAAAAGCCCAGGCAATAGAGACATCAAACACCAAAGGCAGAGGAGCTGCTCAGGGCCTGTACACAGTGGAGCAGACTGAACTGCTGTACAGGAAGCTGAGCTCCCTCTGTCCCTCTGCTCATCCTCATCCCAGGGGCGGGGGAAAGAGGGTCATGCACCTCCTGAAGAGAGTGACACTGAGGGTACCGGAAATGTCCAATCCCAGACACAGTTGAGAGCAAGGTACCACACATGGAGGGAGGTGCTGAGTGGACACCTACACGCTTTGAGCTCTGCTGACATCGGTGCTCAGTCTCATGCATGGCTACTGAAGCCGAAAGGCCTTGATCCTCTAGAGACAGCCCATGTTTGTTTCCTCCAGAACACAACATGTATTTGATTATCCACATCCAGAGAAAGTGTCAGTACCGTACCCTGCCCAGGAAGTTTGAGTATTCCTTTTCCCGTGTTGCTATGTCAGCGCATTTTATTAATACCCATTTTTTTTAAGGTTTCAAAACAGCAAGACCTATACCCTGCAGGTGGAGAACAGGAAGGCCTGTTTCATGGAAAACCTGATGAGTTCAGAGGAAAGATGCAGGGAGCTGACACTGCGGCTTATCCATAAAACAGCCCCCTCAACACACTCTAAGGAAGGTCACATGGCCAGAACCTCCATACTCTTAGCTACTCCTGTATTATTTTCAGATGGATAATGCAGGCACGAGGCAAGACCAGAATTTAAAAAAAAAAAAGGAAACCCATAGTTCTTGGAATTTAAAAATTTGAAGGTGGTATTGTAAGTAACTGAAAGATAGAGATGAGAAAGTGTGAAGGACTAGTTAAAGAGGCTAACCTTTCAATAAAATGTACATAATGAGAGAAGACAGAAAATAGGGGCATGGAAAGAAAGAGAAAAGGAAGAATGAGTGAGTGGTCCAGGTAAGGTGACACAGGCCTGTCACCTTAGTACTTAGGAATCTGAGACAGGAGGACGGCAAATTTGAGGCCAGTTTGGGCCACACAGTGAGTTCAAGGCCAACCTATTCTACACTGAAAATGTAGAAGAAAGCAGGAAGAAAAGAAAGGATTGAGAGGAGGAATGGAGTGAAGGACATGCATTCCTAGGCTGAAAGCCCAATTAATTCCCAGCACAAAACGTGAAAACACATCTAAATCAAGGGACGTTATTATAAAGACGATCCCAGGAAGGAACGACAGATCACACAGGGAGAGAATCAGAAATCTAAAGCTAAATGGCCTCAAACCCTCAGCAGCAATCTTTAGGACTAGAAGAAAATGAGCGTTTTTAAAAGTCCAAAGGGGTTGCTTATGATCTAACAGTCTGTACCATGGTCATCTATCAAGGGCTTCTATAAAATAAGGATATTTCAGACTCACAACATACAGGAAACATGGATTTCCCATGTCCCCTTTAAGAAGGAAGAAGGCTTGGAATATATGGCATAAGACATGAGATAGGTCCAGCTGGCTTAAAACTTGTTTCATTTTTAAGAGGGGTGAGGAAATACGAGGGCATGTGTGCGTGAGTTGCTGCTGGACACAGGTGCTGGGAATGAACCCCAGGTTCTCTGAAGGACCAGCCAGCACTCCTAAATGTGGAGCCATTTCCAGCTATCTTCTTGTGGAAGAAAATGGATGGCAGGCATGGGTGTCTTAAGAGATCATAACAGCTGGCAGCCAGTAGACAAAATGATGATAGATGTCTAGAAAACTAAGCTAATGGGGCATGGGACAGAGACAGGCAGGGAAATGCGACTGATCCTTGGAAAAACTAAAACACAGACGGGAAAAAGAATATCACACTAAATGGCTAAATTGTGATTAGCCTGTGGGTAGTCATCATCACAGAAACAGTGAGGATGGATCTTACCAAGGTTTCAGTGTGATTCTACTACGGGGCAAAAAGGGAAATGGATGCATAATTGGGGGCATCCAGGTAAAGTAGAAATACACCCTCATTTTCTGCAGTAGGATGTTGACAGAGAAGATCCCAAACCAAAAGAGGCAGCGGTCAGTCTACTTGTGTTAGAGATGTCAGTTAATATCCCAAAGAATCAGACAAGAGTAAAAAAAAAAAGTGTTACTCCAGAGAAAGAAAAAGAGTGAGGTATGTGAGGTCTGGTCTTGCAATAAGTTTTGCAGAACTAGTTCTGGTGCCCCACTGTACACGTACTATTTTGATGAGGCTAAAAATGTTTTCCAGAAAACATACATAAGAGCTTTTGTCCTCTAAAAACAACAGATGCAAACACACCTATGACTTTGGGTTGGGCATGTCACCAGATGTGAGAAATCTTGGACTAGAACTATGCCTACCCCAACCATCCTCTCCTCCCTCATGTCTGAACATGAGACAGAGTTTTAAAACAGGCTTCTCTCAACAGAATCAATGGAGCCCCAAAGAGGTATCTCACTCTGTCCAGAGTTGTTATATGACAGTGGGGAACCCTACCTTTTTTAGACCAAAAATGATTCCAGAAACACAAAGAGTCACAATTCCAATCTGTGACTTGGTTTGTGCTGTGGAAAAGCTGGAAAACATAAGCAGAGGGAGTCATCCACATGAAGGGCTGTTTTGGATACAGAGGTAGATGCAGCCCGAACCCCCAAATAGACCATATAAGGTCTGAGTTCCACAGTTGAGCTTATTGTGGAAATTAAAAAGGACTGAGTCAGTGTTTGGATGCCCATAGCTCCTTGCTGGCCGCAGCATCCTGACCATCCCTGTTCATCTAAACTTGCTGCTGGCTGACCCACGTCAGAAATGTCCTGGGTTCTGAACTGAGCCTCTTTGTGTTTGTATAGTACTAAGATTAATTATGAGCTGTGCATAAAATGAACTGGGGGCCACAACTTTGACTGAAAAGCAGTTCTGGAATGGTATCTTAAGCAATGTCAACAGAGTTTAAGCCCAAGGAGAGTGTCTGTAGGCCTTTTAGTTTCTGAGTTGGCATAAACATAAACTGTTTTCTGGAAGGGCCTTTTTGTTTGTCTTTCATCTATGTGCAAACTTTAATTTTGAATTAACAATACTTTAAGCTCCCCTCAGAAGCTTTTGTTTGGATGAAAGGGGGTGAGGAACAACCACCTCCAAGTTCACTGAGGAGCAGGACACAATACAATCAAGCTTTGCTCTCCATCGGCTTGATGCTTGGCTGTGGACAAATCGGAATTGCCAGAGGGATCCCAGTGGGATGTGCTTCCACACTGAGTACCATTTGCTAGTCCTATATTACACCTGGTCCTGACTCCTTAGCCCGAGATGGACCATGTGGGGTTCAGGATCAGCTCTAAGACCAAAGCCAGTCAGTGGCTGAGCAGACACATGGAAAACATCTGTGGGTGACCAGCCCCACATAAAATCCTCAGGGCTACAGCCTTCTTGGAGTCCTTCCAAGTTCATTCCCAGTAGACAACACAGAGTGCCAAGTGCCCTGGAACCTCCCCTGTGCAGGAGGGTGGAAAAAGTTGCAAAGAGCTATTAGTTTGAGATCTAAACATGTCAGTATTGCTGTGATAATATTATTTACTCCAAAACTCTACTCTGCTAAAAGCTGTCCCTTTGGTTTTTTTCCCCCCTGAACTTTCACATGGAGGAGAACTCTTCAAATGATTCACAGGCATTTACATAACGCTCAGAAACATCCCACTTAGGGCTTCGTTTTCTCTGACATGAAACACATTTCACTCAAAGGTTGTTGGTTGGGAACAACAACGTTTGAGGACTCAAAGCTCCATTATTAAACACTCAGCTTTGGCCACTAGGCTGAGTTTGGAAAGTTTCCCTTTGTGCCATAACCTAGAACACATAATCTTCATCAAGTGGATGGGATTGAAGTGAAAATGCTGGTGGATAGAGTCAGACATTTTAACTAACAAAGGGGCTCTGTTACATGTTTTTCTCAACTGTTTGAGGCTTTGCCTAGCAACTATCAGAAAACATAGGGGCTGGGGACATGGCTCAGGGGATAAGCACCTGCTGCCCAAGGGCGAGGACTGGGGTTTAGAGCCCCCAGAACTCATGTAAAATCCAGGTAAGGTTGGTAGCTAATTGTAATCTTAGCACTTGGGAGGCAAAGATAGGGTCACTGACTGGGGCAGGGTGGTTAGCTAGACCAGCACTATTGGTAACTCTGAATTCACCAAAAGACCATGCCTCAATATATAAAGTGAATGTTGGGTAACCACCCAAAGTCAGCTTTGGGGCTCCACACATGTGCACATGTGCACATCACACACGCACACCCCTGTACACACATTCGCACCCATGAGGACATTCACACACATGAAGAAAATTGAAAGGTACGATGACGCCTGAGGCTCCCTCCAGTACTTCCCTTCCCTTTAAATTAGTCATCCTTCTGGTGAGGAAAAGGACCGTAGGACTCAGTGGGCCCCTGGAGAATGAGTGAGGTTCAAGTTTGCCTCAGAACAATCAATCTAGCATGGTTCACTCAGTTCCCAGCACACACTACAAATGTCCCAGAACAAACATGGCTTTAAAAGGCCTCACATATATGTCACCCCTTCCTGATCTGTAGGAAAGCTAAGAGCAAGCACTAGGAGAGAGCGGAGGGGCTCCTTCCCCATTGAACGAGGGAATCTCCTGCCAGGCCTGCATTCTGTATTGGCTTCTGAACAGGTTCAACCTTGGGGCTGGCTGGAGGGGAACATCAAAACTGGGAGGTGGGGATGGGAGAGCATAGCTTTAAATTTTTTGTTTCTTTTTATGTTTTTCTAGTCATAAAAATATACTTTGAAATTCTAAACTCTGTAAACTTAATAGAAACTTGTTTATCAAAGATGTTATGAGTTAGAGACCAGTAGATTGTGGTTTAGAGTTATTGGTTGGGATGTTGGTGGGCCTTGTTCAATGCCCTGCAGACATTGAACAAGAATATCTGCAGACATAAGCAACGGGCTTTTCTCGTCACATCCTGGATAATGCTCAGTTTATTCCAAAGTCTTTTTCTTTGGAGGGATGTTTTCTAGTTAGTCCTACACAAATTTCCTTTAAATTCTATGACAAGATAGCTTTATTAGAAGTTGAACATCACCAACACAATAATTGAACTAATATAGGATAAACATTTCTTTTCTAAGCACCACTTAGGCCAAGTTATATTTTTAACTTATTATTTCATCCATCCAACAAAATAGCTGAATGTCTGTTATGTGGCAGGTGCCCAGATATATGCCAGCTGAGAGTAAGCAGTCACACTAACCTGTGTGGGAATAGATGTACCACAAGGCCCCCGTCAGGAGTGCTCCGATCACAAATGCTGCGAACGCAATACCCATCACGGTTAGTGTGTCCAGACCATGGAAAATCTCTAAAAAGAGGGAAACAGAAACATATACTTTATGTAAGTCAGTCTTACACACTTCAATGTTATTCTCACTTGACAAGCATGGTCATAAAACCCGGGTGCTGACTAGTAAATTCAGACACTATAATAAGAGTTACACTGAACTCTACATTTTGTTAATTGCAAATTTTCTGACAAAGGAAAAGATGGATCATTTGGGTTTTTAAATATTCTGTTAGCAATTTATTCTGAATCAAGACTTTAACAAAAAAATCAGGTTTATTTTACTTTACTTATATGACTCTTTTGCTTGAATGCATGTATGTGCACCACATGTGTGCCCGTGGGATCTCCTATCCTAGAACAGGGGTTACAGATGGCTATGAGTTACTATGTGGGTGCTGGGAATTGAACCTGGGTCCTCTGCAAGAGCAACAGGTTCTCTTAATCATTGAGGAAATCTCTCCAGCTCCCCAAAAAGTCATTTTTTAAAATAAGATTTATAAATTTTGTAATACTTTAAATCTGTGGTCTCATTGTCCTGGTCTGAGAACCTAGGTAACTTGCAAATTCACAGGGTGAGGTACTTAAGAAGGTAAAGTAACATGTGGTGGGGTATGTCCTTAATTCCAGCACTGGGAGGCAGGGGCAGGCAGATCAATATGAGTTCAAGGCCAGCCTGATCTATATAGTGAGTTCCTGGCCAACTAAGGCTACATAGTGAGAGCCTGTCTGGGGGGGCAGGGGTGGTGGTGAAAGTCTATTACCAAAACTCATTGCTTCTTACTCATTGAGTATTTCCAAACAATGCGACTCACTCACTACAGACATCATGGTCTTAGCATCCTCTGCAATGTTTTTGTGAACACTTACAGAGTATGAAAGTTGAAAGGGGGTGAGAAACAAGAAAGAGAACAGAATGAATTATCTTGTGCATCAGAACACTGCACTGGCTTCACAGTAAGCCTCCACCTTAACCCTGAAGAACTGCCTCATTTTAAACAACCTGCTGCTGGACACCTCTCCAACCCCATCTTTCCACGAAGAAAATTACTTCTCAGTGGGTTGCCATGTCAGTTTTACAGTCGGCAAAACATATAAAAGAACTAATTGTTCCTCTGCTTGGCAGAGGTTTTTTTTTATATTTGCAACTGATTTCAATTCACAGAAAACTGTTATTTCCCTTCCACTGAAGAAGAACCATCTTTGAGTTACGACTAGTTTGTAAGGAAGGGCTTGGTAAAATAAAAATCTCTGTATGTATGTGTGTGTGTATATATATATGGAAGGTACAAGCTCTCTCCATGACCTAAACACAATTTCTTCTTTCCATTTCATTCAGAAGCAACACTAGTTGATCATTCTAGAAATGAAATCCCTTTGCTTTTGAACTGGAATGACACAAAAGATTCAGTTATATGCAGATGTGACCTCTCAAAGGACCTTAAGTATCTCCTGATGGAAGGAATCAAGGACCCTAGCTCCTTCAGATATATGCCTACTGGTGTGTTCACTTATATTCTGGAACAATGCGGGTGACTCCACCCACCACAGGTAAGAGGTAACACAAGATGAGTTATTACAACAGATAAGCAGTTCTGGGAAGGAACAAGAAACCAGGGAGAGCCTGGTAGAAGTCAGAATGACAGACTGTCCCCTGAGCTTAATCTAGTCTATGGGACGGATGCAAAAAGTCAGCAAACTTTCTTATGTCTACAAATGCAAAGATAGATTGTTGGTAAAGATTTTAGTAACAAAAATTTTTTAGTAAAAACACCTGAAATTCCAAAGGTGGAGAGATGTCATTTATGAAAACCAGCCCAATGGGTACGAAAGAATGTCTATACAGTGTCTGTTTCTGAGGGTGTGGTATTCCTATTCCATAATCTTCTGGAAATAAGCCACTTAGGACATTAAAGGGGCTTTCTATAAAAGTTCTATAAAGAATGACTTGTATCCAGCACTCGGAGGTGGAGGCAGGTGGATCTCTGAGTTCGAGGCCAGCCTGGCTACATAGAGTGAGTTCCAGGACAGCCAGGGCTACACAGAGAAACCCTGTCTTGAAAAACAAAAACAAAAACAAAGCCAACCAACAACAACAGAGAGAGAGAGAGAGAGAGAGAGAGAGAGAGAGAGAGAGAGAGAGAGAGAGAGAGAAGAAAAGAATGCTGTGTATGTCTTGGGATCAGCACTGGAAACCAGCTCTGGGAGTCCCAGGGATGAAAACAACCCACTATCCTCACACGGACACAGCATCTAAAAGAACTTTGGGTGGGCGGCTAGAAGCCAAGAGGGAACCTTGCTTCAGTGCCAATGATAACCATGGAAACTCACTTAAATATATACAAAATGATAGTGACCTACAAGACTCCCAACTCATCGTTCTATACCAATGGTACTGAACTCTCCTTCTCTTGCCTGCCCTCCCGGCTGTTTCCTTCACACCACTTCTCTGAGCAGGGGATCACCTTTGGGAATCTGAAGCAAACACTGTCACAGCACAACAGGAAAACACGAAAATAATTAACTTCATAATGTGAGGTTGTAGCCGTCCCACTCAGGCTACACGTGTCAGTGGGTCAACAAATTAGAATTTTAATATGGCAAAGGTAGAGACCACAGAAAAAGGAAAGGGAGAATAAAGGAAGGGCAGAGGAAAGGGGAAGAGGGAAGGGGAAGAGGGAAGGAGTCCAGAGCTCTCCTTATCAGTTCAGCTTGGCAAGTCTTCCACAACCAACACATTCTTAGAAAAGCCCAGAGGCATTGTTTGGAAACCGTTGCACAAAGACTTACGTGGAGGAGGAGGAACTGGATTGGACTCCTTAGTGTTTGGAACATTTTCTGAAACAAAAGCATAAGTCACAATGCATTCCATTTACGCAAGAGATCATCAGACTCTGAGCAGAGGGGCATTTTTCTATCTGTTAATAAATACTTGTGTGTGTGTGTGTGTGTGTGTGCACGCGCGTGCATGCACTACTAGAGGCTGGAAGAGGGTGTTGGATGCCCTGGAGCTGGAGTAGTTGTGAGCCACCTGCCTTGGGAGCTGGGAACTAAACTCTGGTCCTCTGGAAGAGCAGCCAGCACTCCTAACTGCTGAGCCATCTCTCCAGCCCCGAGCTAATGAATAGTCTGTGAAACCACTGCCAATGTCCCTCTTAACACATCAAAAGCACATCTTAGAAACTTTAGGGGTTGTGTTTTGCTAACGACCAATTACAAAGGCTCTCCCATCTGAAGGAAATCTGAAGGCAAACTCCTCAATTTAAGGACTTTGAATCTGACAGTGTGCACATGATTCTTCTTTACAGTTACTTATACAAGGGTTCAATACCTCCAAATACCATGCTTCTCCAGTATATTGTTCTCCCTTTTAAATATTCTTTTAAGAATCTACAGCTTTTAGCCGGGCATAGTGGCACAAGTCTTTAATCCTAGCACTTGGGAGGCAGAGGCAGGCGGATCTCTGTGGGTTTAAGGCCAAGTCTGGTCTGGTCTACATAGTGACCAGGGTTTCAGGACAGCCAGGGCTACATAGTGAGACCCTGTCTTGGGGGGAAAAAAATCTGTGGCTTTCGTAACTTCATTTCTTATCTCCTTAACCACAGAGTTCAGTTCTCCTCCACTCCTCTGCGTCACCAGGCTCTCCCTCTCGGCACCATGCTCCAATGTTCTCTCCTGCACAATTCCCCCAAAGTGAGTTCTCCAGAGTGCCCCCAGTGACTACCCTTTGTGTACAGAGAAAAATAAATCCAGTCTGTTTAGCATGAAGCATAGCTGCCCCCCTTCCTCCCCCTTCCCAGGTTCTTCATGGATGCTGGTGGGTCCTCCTTATTTAACGGCCCCACTGGCTCCCTTTTGTCCCCATTTCACCACACTTTATAAGCTAAATTCTGTTTTGCTGGCCCTAGTTCTCTCCTTCAGGGCTGGCCTCTCCCCCACTTGCTCACTCCATCCCTTTTTTGTTACACACGTCACAGTCTAACATGCTAGAGTGGCAAAGAGTGTCTTGCCTTTCTTGTCTTGCCTTTAGGGGAAGCCTCAGAGTGGCATAGAATCAGACTTCCAGAAATGCTTGGTGAAGGGTGATTCAAATGCTGACACCCTTTTGGAAGATAGAGGAAACAAGAAATAAGCTAACCAAAATACTTATGTGCACCAATGTTTCTGTAATGTTTCATGGTCTCATAACGCCGCAAGGCCAAGGTTTTAAATGATGCTAAACCCTTTGAGGCAGTCAGGAAAAGAATTTTCGATTACTATTTTACAAATGAGCGGCCTGAGATTCTGATATCCTGTGACCAGCCCAAGATCACAGCTGGGAAGCATCAGGCAAAGGGCTGAACCACAATTTCTGACTCCTGCTTTATGGGCTACGGGGGTGTGGGGGAGATGTGGGGGGGGTTGGGGGGGATGTCCCTGTCCTTAGCTGGGGAAACTCTGATTTAGTAACTGCTTGTACACAGTACTTGCTGCTCTCCACAGTGAGACAAGCTTCAACTAGGGTGAGGACACTGTGGCCTGAGACGGGAAATTGTAATTTGAAGTGATTTATTTAAGAAAGCAAAAGAAGAATATTGCATGAGGTGAAAATTATATGAAATTCAAGTTTGTCCCATAAGCGGTGTTCCGTAGCCATGCACAGTACATATGATCTACAGCCATTTTCCTGCCACAGCAGAACTGGACACTTGAGACAGCGCCTGGATAGTCCCCAAACCAAATATACTATCCATCCAGCTTTTTATAGAAAAAGCGTGAAGAACCCCTGGTTCAGATGTCGCCTTTCTCTCGAATTTGAAAAGTGGTATGTACTCGGTGCCTCTCGGTTTCAGCTGCATCGTCATTCAAAAAGAAGGACACACTTGGTCTCTGATTCATGCAAAACAGAAAAAGAACTTGTGAAATTTAGACCAAAATAATGCAAGTTGGTCTTTACAAAAATAAAAATAAAATAAGGTTGACAGTGTGAAAGGAGATGGGATTCTAAGTTCTTGGGGTTAATCATCTCAATGGGACCAAGTCCAGTTCTGAAGAAGTAATTAGCAACTGTATGGACCCCTGAATCTGAGCGCCATGGTGGCCCTTTGATGAGGATACATTCAAGTTATATATGTCAATACAATTACGAAGAAAAGGCATTTTTAAAAATTAATTCAGAAGCCAGGCACAGTGTATAATCTTATAATCCTAACATCTGGGAGGTGGAAGCAGGATGACCCTGAGTTCGAGGATAGCTTGGGCATACAGTGGCCTCAGGCCAGTTTGACCCACATAATGAGAACCTGTCTGCTACAGTTTGCTCTGATTGTCATTGCCTGGGAAAACAGTCTCACTGAGTCTTTATTGGGTGGTCTGTAAGCATGTCTGTAGGGAGCTACCTTAATTGATGTGGGAATACCCAGCCCAGTGTGGGAGGCACTACAGGAGTAGAGAAACGGAGCTGAGTATAAGCAAGCAAACATCAGGTACGCACACACTTCTCTCCACTCTTGACCGAGGGTGTAATGTGACCAGATGCTTGAAGTTCCTGCGTTGAGTTCTTCCCAGCAATAGACTAAGTTAGGATTACAAACTAAGTGAACCCTCCTCTTCTATGTGGCTGTTTTTGTTTGGATATTTTATGACAGCAACAGAAATGAAGCTAGAACACAGTCTTAGAAAAAAAAGATACAATTTAGTATGCAGAACTCACACTCATTAAACTATAAAATACATTTTCTAGGGGCTGGAGGGATGGCTCAGTAGTTAAGGACACTGCCTATTCTTCCAGCACTCCTGAATTTGATTTTCAGCACCCACATGGTGGCTCACAAATTATCTGTAACTGGTTTCAGGGATCACACCCTTTCTTCTGCTCTCTGAGCACACCAGGCAGGCAAGTGGTGCACAGATAAACATGAAGACAAAATGCTACACATGTAAAATAATAAAATGCATTTTTTAAAGATGCATTTTCTGGCTGAGGATGTAGCATCGTTGGTGGAGTGCTTGCCTAAAACGTACTTTCCTGGGTATCAGCTTATTGGCAGCAACAATAACACTAACATCTGTTGATTTGTGTAATACGTTAAAGTAGACAAAAAGTTTATGCCTCTTACCTCACACCCCTAAGAACTCTATGAAGTGGGAGCATCTAACCACAAAATTCACCTACTTTTCAAGAAGTAATAGTTTGATACACTGAACCCAGTGCAAAGGCATTTGAAGGTCTCAACAGTGTGCATCATGCAAGAAGTATATACACGCTTCTGGGAAGAGTTCCATCCAGTCTTCCGCCTGCGGTTATACTTTGTCACTCAGAATCCCAAGTGGTTTAAAAAGAATGATTCTCCCAGAGGGAGACCTCACATGTAAGAATTTAGGTTTTATGGCAAAGCCTTTGTGATGGATGGTATTGTTTAAAAATTCTTAATGGACTTACGTTGTGATCTAATACTCTCCCCTCACCTCAAATAGGGCCCTCCCAGAGCGCTAAACAGAAACATCCAAGCCTTAGTTCCTGTGTCAAGTCTCTTCCTGACCATTCACACAGAGACAAGCCCACACCGCAAAGCTGAGGAGCCAGGATTTATTTTCTAACATTTCTTGTTCCCCAATTCCCCATAACCCCCGAGTATAACAAAAATAGCTTCACCTCTTCCAGAGCCCTACAACTGAACCAGCCTGCTAAAAGGAAAAGAGTAAATATACTTAGGGAAAAGACTGTTAGGAAGGAATCCTAGATATTGCTGTAAAGAGAATTTTAACAGTGGATTTTTTTTTTTTTCAGAAAGAATACACTGTAATCAACATTCTGGATCAAATCTTTTCATACACTCTGAACAAATTTTGGTTTACCTCTAGAACCAAAATCTCCCTCTTCAGATTGTCAGGCATAGCTTTTGCGAACGGGCATGTCTGGGGTAGGTTATGCATGAGTAACTGACCACAGCTTTTGGCATCCCATTTTAATTCCGTTCTTGTAAACACTGCAAGCCTGAGAAGGCCCACAAAGAAACAAAGTATCAAATGGGCACATACTGGGGTGGGGGTGGGGGGAGGGAGGACAGGGGCTCTTCGGAAACATGGAGACTTCTAGAATCATACTGGTTGTCACAACGTGGTTGGGGGTGGACCCCAGCATCTACTGGGGAGACATGAAGGATGATGCTAAATATTCAACACATCACCCATATCAGAGTTACCCATCCCTAGGTGGATGCTATTCTGAGTGAGAAACATTGTGTTATAAAAGTCTAAAAGGCCTAAGATTAGGGACTCAGTAAACATGTTTTTAGAATGAACAACCCAAAGTATCATTTCATGTTCTAATGCCAGGATCTCTCCCAGCAGCCCAACACTTACACTGCTCTCAGAGTGGTGTTCCTAAACTATCTAAGCACTGGAACGATTCTCACCATCTTTTTACTTCCCCTTCTTAAACAGAGTCTCACTATGTAGCCCTGTCTGGCCTTGAACTCACAGAGGTCTGCCTGCTCTGCCTCCTAAGTGCTCGGCTTAAAGGCGTGTGTCACCACGCCCAGCCTTCTCCTCAAGATCTTTTGATGCTTCTTAAATTTCAGAGGTAGCTCCTGGATTATTGATGGATGGAACTGTTTGGTTTCCTTCCACACAAATGGGCCACAGGAAGTAGTCCAACAAGATTCACCATGAATATGTAGTCGCTAAAACCGGATGGTGTGTTCCTGGAGGGCTCATTCTATTTCTGCATACATTTAAAATCTTCTAAAAAACAGGTTTTCAAAATGCGAAGCAGCTGGAATAATGAGAGTTCTGCAACCCTCTTTCCTCAGTGACCTAGCACCTCGTTCTGTTGTTCGACATTTCTACTCTTTCCTACTCTTTTCCCTCATCTCTTCCTTAACCTGAGGACAAACTTTCATTTTTTTTAACGAGTATTTTTGGTTCTGGAAAATCCAAATGTGTTCCAAAAAGTCACGCCTCTTTGAGATTAATTTCTAACTGACATTTGAAACTCTGTTTCCCGATGCCCCTTCCTCTGCTAAAAGAACCCTAGTTTGACTGAGAGGAAAAGGGAGAAATCCATATTTACTGAGTGTTCACGATATATAGGGGCTTTTATTTTTAAGTGTGAAGAAAATCCAGAATTCCAAAAGTTTAACTTGCTAAGAATTAAAAGCTGAGTATAAATCATGGCAAGTTGGGAAACCTGCCAATATGCTGAAGTATTTCAGAAACGACGGCAGGATGGCACAACCTCAACTATTTTAATTGTTTTGCCATAAACCATAATACACATCAACTATTCGTCTTTTCTGCTCTTGTGTGTAAGTCATAAAGTCACAGAACGTCTGAGGTTGCACTTTTAAACACACCCTAACATTTTAACCCTGTCAGGAAATGTGTTTTTGTTTTTTTCTAAATTTTTTCATCTGACTTTCAGCTCACATTCTTTAGATTACTTGGGCACTGTCTTGATAACAGTAGGATATGGGATGAGGAGGGGGAGGGCTGGGAGGGAGTGGAGGTGAGGGGGTAGCTCCCTATAGTCTTGGCAGTTATTAAAAACTGGTATTAGACTACGTATGAGGGTTTGTAAAAGATGTCAAATCAAAGGGATGGATTTGAATCCTGGTCTGCTCTATATAGTGTGTGGCCAGGTCTGTTAAAACCCCTCTCTAGAAGCTGCTGTGGGAATTAAATTATAACACCCTGAGTATTTAGCACAGGGCCTTGCACCAAACAAATGCGCCACGGATGTTGCATCCTCATCACCATCTCCAGCACCTCGACAGTCCAGCATCTTCATCTACTGTTGAAGGTTTAAGTAGCCAACACTGATTCCCAAGGACTGAGAGATCAAAGGTGTCGAGGACACACATGAAGGTTCCACTAAAAATGGTGGCCCACTGGAAGAACCTAGAATTATTCCTGTAGCTTTGATAGGCCACTTTCCCTGCCCACGTTGGAAGAAACGCTGCCTGAAAGATCTCATTGTTACTGGCAGTGGTGGCTGCCACTCTCTACCTACATCTGTGGTCCCAGAAAACCCAACTGCAAAAAAGATGGACCGAATGGCCAGAATGGTTGGCTCTGTGGCAAGGACATCAAGAGGAACAAACCTGGACAGTGAAGCTGCTGGGTCAGGTCATCCCTCATCTCTCACTCCCAGAAAGAAGATTAGTTACTATTATTTAAATAAGCCACTGCTATTGGGCCAATGATCACCTGTCTTTTCCCAAAGATATTCCAGTGCCCTGTGCGGCTGAGAGAAACAGATTTCAGTGATCTACATGGAACAGAAATGATTTCAGGGCCAAAGAAAATAAACACAGAAGGTGAGGGGAGTCATTATGGGGGCCGAAAACCGGCAGAAAACCAACCTACTCCTGCCAAGGAAGGTGAATTTGCATATGGCCCCCTGGGAAGCTGGCACTGCAGCTCAACCTCCTCAATGTGTTTCACAAACCTGAGCAATAAACTGTCCACCCACCTGCTTCTCCACTAAAATCTCACCTCCATTAGCGAATCTCATGAAACTGCTTTGATATCTGGTTAAAAAAACAACATTTTCCTCTTGAACTTTTATGTAAAGAAAACGCTGGACGTTCAGTATAATGACTCGAGTTTAAATAAAAGTAATTACCTAATTTACTAGAGAAATTACTTAGAAAAATACCGCTGGAGTTTAAAAAAAAAAGAATGAAAGAATTGCTGGAAGTTATAGTGTTGTAATATTAATGCCTAAGTACTGTCTGGCATGAGCACAACCAGCTGCTGGGTTGAATTACCAGCTGAATGAGCGCTCTCAAAATAGGGGAAGGGGAAGGGACAAGGAGTGAGGTGGCTGCTGTTATTGTTAACTACTTTTATAGCACGAAACACAGTCAGCTGTTGCCCAACTATGAATTCTTTGCAACACAATTAATTTATTCATATTCCTTTCCCCTAAACTCAACAATAAGGGTAGTAGTATTTGGGCAACTCAGTTCCAGTGAGACTACCTAGTGAACCTTTCCGATGACTGAGAACCAACCAACCTGTGAAAGTAAAGTGAGCTACGTTCAAGACAAAAACCAATCAACTTCTGAGAAGTACACTGAGTCTAGGAGGGTTGGTTAGGAAAGGAACTGGAAATCTGCTCCTCCCAACGGCTCAGCTGAGGGCTGGAAGAAGCTGTGTGTCCCCTGTTCCAAGCTCCCCTTTCCAGATGCAGAACGTAGAACGAGGAGGTCATGACAGCTGGCCACAGCCAGCTGAGTATGGAGGGTGCGAGAGCAGGGCTCTAAACTTCTGGGTTGTGAGCCAGTCCCTACCCCATGCTCTCCTGCCTTTCCGAAGGGGTGAGACACCTGGAATGGTGCAGCTCTTCTTACAAAGACCACACCTTCCTGAGAAACTGGCCAGCATCCACCTGCCTCTTCTCTGGTAGCTCATGACTGCTCCAGAACCACCCACTGCTTAGTCCTGCCAAATCCTAGCCCCAAAGTACCATCCCAGGGGCACCCTAAACCCAGATCTGGTGTCAGTACCAGCCAGCATGGCTCCCCTCTAATGCCCAGCAGCTGGGACCAAGCCGCTTACTAGCTTTGGTTGGCTTCTCTCTGTCCTTCAGGATGGTGACACAGGGTCGGTGACTCCAGTGCTGGAATACCTTACCCTGGAGGCTTGACCTCCTCTCTCACCCCTCACTCTGCCGGCCTTTCCTCAGCTTGACACCCTTTGACAGCAAGGCTTCTGGAGAGTGACAGGCTGTTTCTAGACAGGGAGGATTGTAACTACTCAGATCACCCATGGGACATGTGATCCCACCCCTCAGCTGTTGACAGCTGCCTGATACATCCTGGATTGCTCATGCCCCTGGTGCTGTGATGTTCTCTCGCCTGTCCTTGGGGTTCCCCGCTGGGTGTCTGGCCCTGCCTGTCCTCCCTGGTGCTGACACCACACATTTCAGGACACGTCCCTCCTTTTCTCCTATTCAGCACAGGGTGGTGAGTGCTCTTATAACATGAAGGAATGGAAGCCCTGGGCACGGGGAGGAGCCACAAAGTTCTGAAAACTCATTTATAAAATCTCAACTTTCTATCTGCCAATATTCCTAAAGGGATGATATCTGCAGATGATAATCCCTCCCAAAGGTATCTGTGGTCTTGATGAAGCATTATGGTCACTTGGAGCCCGCAGAACTGTGAGCATGGAGAGCTGGACTGTGAATAGTGTGCAAGTCCCATCGTGCCACAGACTGACTGAAGCACAGCTGAAAATACAGTGGAGAGAAACATGGCGGAGCCAGCCTTTACGACGATCTAATTCTTTTGTGGTGCTTAGGATCGAACCCAGCGTCTTCTGCATGCTATCTAGCACTCCTCCGCTAGTTCTCTGGCCCCTTGATCTATTCTTTAAAGAAGAGATAATTTGTAAATGAATTACAAATAGCCACAGTGACAGGATCAGAAATCTCTTGGGGGCAAAGAATTGTTTTCTAAACTGACTGGCCTTTAACTTAATTTTTTTTATTACATTTATATGTTCATTATAAATGGGTGGACATGGGTGTGCATGTGTGTACCATGGCACACATGTGGATGGAGGTCAGAGAACAACTTGGGGAAGTCCATTTTCTCCTTCTACCATGTGAGTTCTGGGATCAAGCTCAGGTAGTCAGGCTTCAGGGCAAATACTTTAACTTGCTGAGCTCTCTCACTAGCCCTGATTTATTTTTTGCCTAAACTTGGACTTCGATTTACAGAACTGAACTTTTAAAAAACTTATTTACTCTGTGTACATGTGCACATGTGTTATATCATTCAAGTTAAGGTTGGAGGAAATTTATTACTGTGTGTATCTCTGTGTGTGGAGGCATATGTGTCACACCATGCAAATGAAGGTCAGAGGAAACATTACTTTGTGTGTCTGTGTGTATGGATGTGTGCATACATGTCACACCATGTAAGTGAAGGTCAGAGGAAACTTATTAGTGTTTCCGTGTGCATGCGTGTGTTCGTATGTGTCATACCATGCAAATGAAGGTCAGAGGAAACATTACTCAGTGTGTCTGTGTGCATGCGTGTGTTCACACCATATAAGTGAAGGTCAGAGGAACCTTGCAGGAGTCATCTCCCTCCTTCTTATGTGAGTCATGGGGATCTTTACAAGAGCAGGCCCTAGGCCTCCATTCTTACCTTTATAATCTACTTGGTGGACCACAGCCAGGGGCTTGGTGAACGTCTTCTTATGTTGCATCATGGTCCAGATCATGGCGGCATCCAGAGAGGTGCAGGCCTCGTCAGGAGTCACACACTGCAGAGAGACAGAGCAAGGCAGTCATGGCTCACAGGAAAGTCACATGGTCATCTGCTGGCCCCTTATCAGATAGCTCACAGCTGCTAACCATGGGGAAAACGGGGCATCTGTGTGCTTTCCAAAGAACCCTACATAATCAGGGAGCTAGCAAGGCAGGCCCAGTATGTATTCAGCTGTACTGGAAGATGCAAAAATCAATGGACAGCTTACAAATATTCTCCTTAGCCCTTCTAACAAAAGAGTTAGAATTTTCAGAATCAGTCTGACAAATGGGAGAGCTACAGATGTGACACTCTTGACCCTGTACAATAACAGCTTCATATAAATGGTTTGTGATAACATCTATAACCTGTGATTGTGGGAAACTGCATATATTGTGTTGTAAAGATGATAGAATTTATATTTGTTATCTAAAATGGTAAGTACATGTTTGTTGCATCTTTTATTACACTCTACAAAATTAGGCTTCCCACAATCACTTGTTTTCTGTTTGTTTTGGTTTGGACTTTTTTTAAAATCTCCTGGTGCAGACATTTAGTCTGGTACCTCACACAGCTCAGTGCATGCTCTAATGCGTCACCCAGGTGTGGAAGTATGAGACCAGCAGTTTCTAGCTATTTTAAAGTCTTGAAACTTATCAGGGACACGTGGGGAGGGGGTGTATCATATCTCAAAAAGTGTATGCTTCTCTGGGCCACACACAAGCCAGAATCACACCGTAAGAAGACACTACACACACACACACATACACACACACACACACACACACACACACACACACACGCCCCTGCCAACACCCTGAAAAGAGCTTTCCTGTAGAGGGAGAGGCATGTCGTTGTGGCAAGGCACGTTGTTGAAAAGATGTGTAGTTTATTCCACTACTATATTTTCCTTTTGTTGTCTGGTTAGCCCTCCAGTTAAATAAGAGCGTAGGTTGCTAACTCTGTCTCAGGGGCTGACCTGAGCCAGACACTTAACTCACAGCAGAGAGCAGGGCTGGACTCGGTGATCATGGCACCTTTTCCTAGAAGGTCACACAAGTACTCAGGAGTTACTAGGACTAGGGAAATGCTGCCTTTAAGAAGGAGGAGGCACGGGGCGGTGGTGGCGCACGCCTTTAATCCCAGCACTCGGGAGGCAGAGGCAGGAGGATCTCTGTGAGTTCAAGGCTCAGCCTGGGCTACCGAGTGAGTTCCAGGAAAGGCTCCAAAGCTACACAGAGAAACCCTGTCTCAAAAAACCAAAAAAAAAAAAAAAAAAAAAAAAAGGAGGAGGAGGAGGAGGCATTCACAGCTCCTCCTCAGCAAGCATGCTTCCTGCACACACCTGCTGCCTCCTTTGCTCTTCTACCCAGGAGGAAAGTGCATTGTTACCTTCATTTCTAGACAAGGACTAAGGTAGCAGTGGCTCTAGAAGTGAACATGTAAACAGAGCCCGAGTCTGTGTATGTTCCCTGGGGATTAGTAATTTACTGTGCATTCATTTGTAGACAAAACTCAAACCAATCAGGGAAATGATTCGAGGAATTCGGGTCAGTAGAAATCTAATAGATTCCCCCCTCCCACTTTTTCTTCCATCTCTATATAAGAGAATTCCATTCACTTAAATGTCACAGCTTAATTCCGGGCTTCTGAGACACCAGCGGACCCGCGATGACAAGAGAGTTAGAATCCAGTTTAGGCTGTGTGTAACAGCTACAGAATAAACACACAGAGGAAATTACACGTCATTACATCGGATCATAGAAACGAAGCAACAGCAGGCGATATCTGTCCCACACAAGGCAGACCTATCGAGGTGTCGTAACTGACCCAACAGAGCCCCTGCAGTGGCTGCTCCAGCAAGGTCAAAGGGTTCTGATTTCTGTTATGGTAACAGAGCATAGCAGTTTAATATGGGCAATGGCACTAGGCAAATATGATGAACGGATAAGGAACCAGGCAAAAGTAAAATATTTGTTAATTTCCCTTAGAAGTCCTCCTGAGATAAGGCCATCTTATAACTCACACAGAGAAGGTCAAAAAAACAATTGCAATCCCAGTCTCAGTGGGACCTGGAAAAATTAATCCTCACACTGATCTTGTCCTTTCGATTCCTCGTTCTTCTGGCACGGCATGCTATCTGACCAACAGAGCCAGAGCCAGGCCTCTCCCTCAGTGGAAACCATTCCTGATTTATCACTCTAAGGTACAGCTAAGCACAGATGGAAAAGCAAACTACCACATTGTCAGGATTTCTTTTCCAAAACTCTAAAGCACATCATTCCCTGTTCAGACTGTCACTTCAGTAGGAAGGCTTCAAACAGTCAAAACTCAAACCTCAGCCTGCAGTAACTTGGAATACACTTTCCTATTACGGCATCTCTTGACCTAAATATGCCCAAATCGCAGTCCAAACAGACAATAGCCCACTCACCTTTGGCAGCTTATGGGGGCCCTTCTTCCTGGTGCACAGCGTCAGCTCACACTGGAGGAAGAGCAGGGAGGTGTTGAACACAGACTTGAAGACAAAGCTGAAGCGCTTCTTGTCCACCTCGGCGTGTGGGATCGGGAAGTGCACTCTCTTGGAGCTGTAGAACTTTACAGACTCATCTTTTGGACAGATGTTCTCAATGATGGTATAATCAGACATCCTGTCTGGGTTTGAGTATGGAGAGACAAAGCAAGTTTGGATGGCGAATCCCAGTTCTTGGTCAGCCTTGGTGACAGATACCTGCAAAGGAACAGAAAGATCAAGTCAGAACTGGCTGGCATCTCATTTTACTTTTAGTCACCCAGAGAATATCCCAACATAGTTCTTTGGGTGAGACATTGCTCTGTTTTCATAACACAGTTATAATTTTCTAGCTGTAACAGTAACACACACTGGTTGATGAAGGTATTTTCCATTTAAACTTGACAGGAATGACAGCAAATCGTTTAATTCAAATGCTACCCTACAAGTTACAAAGACAAGATGGGTTAAGTCTCTCTGACCCTCTATATGTTTCCAGAGAGAAAAATAAAAGCAAATTATGCACCTCAGTAGATTTTCCAAAGAAGTAAAATACAGGTAAAGCCCTTAAAGTCCCAATAGCAGGTTATTACCAAGACAAGTTTTTTAAATGCTGCCCAGTAGCTCAGGACATAGGAGATTCCACATGACCGAGGCAGGGAGGACTACTCAGGAAAGCAGAACCAACACTAGGAGAGCAGAAAGTCATAGATGCGCCCTGCCTTGGCAGTAAGCAGGCCTGTGGTGATTCAGGGACAGTGTGATCTGGCGGCCATCACCAACCTGGCACCACACCAACCTTGCCATAATCCTGGTGGAGGGGGGTCGTTAAAGGGAAAACTAATCTAGGAGTGTTCCCAACTCACTTACACTTCCCTCTTAAAAAACATTTGTGTGCCGTGTCCAAATCTTATTAAGGTTCCTTTGTTTAGACACGGGAAGGAGCGCTTAGCCAAATGTAAACAGTATTCAAACCTGAACTCTCCTGAGCTCTGTTAAAAGCCCTGGAACAAGGCTGGCCTCCACTGTTTGGTGACACATGATGGCTGTGTGAACTGTTCTTCTGACTTTGGTGCCTCTTTCCTCGACTAAATACAAACAATAAACTTCAACACTTTAGAAATAAATTTACTCCTTACCCATAGACCAAGAGCCCCCAAATGCCTAAAAAGACAGAGAGATAATAAACAAACTTTGCATTTGAAGCCTGCCCAGGGGAAATCACTGATGCTACAGGAACCCTCAATCCATAGCACGCCCAAAAGTTAACTATGTTAACTATGGGACACTGAACATGAACATGGACAGAGGGTGAGGCTAAATATGATAGTGCCACCTTGTTTAACATTCCATAAATATTTACTTTCACTATCTTTGAGTTATTTCTGATGAACAAGATATTCTATTTTAGAGAGATGGCAAATTATAGGCATGTTACAAATAAAATATGTCATTTAACATGAACTCAGTCTTCAGTGTACAAATATGTTGACTTTTTTCTTATTTTCAAAGGTATGTAATAGCAGAATGTCTGTCCAGACTGTCTCATGGGTGCTTGGGAAGAGAAAAATCTTAGCAAGTCTTGCTGCAGATTGGACCCAAAGTGAATGGTAGGAAGATTATAGGTTTGGGAATGAGACCAGACCAAGGAAATCACCTGCTCTGCTGCTTATGTGCACACCAAGAACTCCTTTCTCGACAATAGGATGATGGCAGTAATTGATGTAGAAGACACAGTAAGAGAAACAGCGAAGTTAAAGGTTCACGCAAACAACTCAGTTCCCCAGCCAGTAAGAACTCCCATTGTTAGGAGCGTGACTCCAGAAGCTAGCTCACTAAGCCAAGCGAACTGAAAAGAAGAATTGCCATCATATCACCAACAACCACCCAGGAATGACCATCTTGGATTAATGGAAGGAACTGTGGTCTAGAGGAAGTGGAAGGTTCCAGAAAAGGCTAAGGAGGGCAGCTGGAGAAGAAACCAAGAAACAGTTTTTCAGATTAAGCCAATGATTTATGAAGTTTTATTTTACTTCAGTAAAAAAAAATTTTCCTACCAGAGGTGGAGTCCAAACAGAGAATGAAAAGCAAGGCATGGACAGCTGCCATCCTCTTTAGCAAAACATCCACAGATTCCTCCACATTTTGTGTAGTTTCAATCAAGTTTAAAATAGTTTATAACAACTCCCCAAACCCAAATCCTTCAACTTGATATTTAAAATAGCAAAAAAGTTTTGATCTACTTTTTAAATCAAATAACTATAAAAATATGCTATGTGAAAAGATATCAAAGGGGAAACAAAGGGAAAATGAAAAAGGGAAGGGACAGGGAATTTACCAACAACATAATTCAAGTAAGCCAGTACTCCGAGGGCAAGGAGGAAAAAAATGAAAGTACTCAGGGTAGGATACACAAGGCAGATTAGCCACCCGCTAGCATAAATCGGCAAAGCCATATATGAGCAGATCTAGGCGTATGCTTGGAAAAGAGCAGCTGCAGCTAATCAGTGTCTTCTCCAACCTGTGGCCTAGCTGGGAGTCATGATGCTTGTGGACTGTGGATACAGGAAAGGGAGAAGAGAAGGGCAAGCATGTAGAAGAGATCCATGGTCAGGACTAGGATAGCACACACAGAACAGTGGCTTCCCCCAGAGCACTGCAATGCACTCGCCACAGGGAGTCAAACAGGGAGGGACCCACTTCAGTATGACTGAAGAAAAAAACATCAGGGGCTACCTGGCTGGACCTCAACCTAGTGCCCAAGTGTGTTGTTTGTCTTTGGGAAACAGAGAAAGGTGCTCTGCGGTCATTTTCACCTGTGGAAGCAAGCCACTTCTGCCCCTTAAGCTTCCGACCCCTCCACTGTAAGGTACAACAGCAGCCAGCTGCTTCTTGCCAAAGCCAGCTCATCACATGATGCCTTTCAGTGAGACCAGCAGACAATATGCCTGGGGACACTACAGACTATACTCAGGGCACACAGACAGACAGCCTAGTACCTCAGCCTCTTCTCCAGAATGGAGTCTGTGAATTGAGATACTGATGTTGATATGAAGCTCTGTATATTCCCTTTCCAATGGCAATTTGAGGGGGATGACAGTAGCACCTGGTGGTTAATAGCATGGCCTCTAGAGGAAGGACAACACAGCTGTGTCACTTTGGACAGCTTGTGCCTTAATTTTCTCATTCAAAAGTTGGATCTTAAAAATGAGTTTAAGGATCCCTCTAACAAGTCAATTCATGATGATGACATCCATAACTGTATTTGGTATATCGTAAAACGGCGATAAATATTAGCTGTTATTATTTCATTATTGCCACCACTATCTAATATTTCCATAGACATTCCAGATTTAAGCTATGCAGGATGATTGATTGCTGTTCTAGATGGGAAATGGTTTTGACAAATTCGTCAGGCTATTTAGATAATGACTCGGCAGAAACAATGTTCACAAAGCACACAGCTTTTCACTTGAAAGTAAATCCAAGATAAAGTGTGAGGAGATTTGAAAGCGTCCATGGCTAACTTTGACACTGAATGACTCAACAATGGTCCCTAAAGTGTTCATATCAAAACAAGTGGGGTGCTTTACCGGTAGAATTCATACTTTGTTCCTTGTTTTCTTTTTGACATTTACAAAAACCTACTACATCCATTTAGTATAATTCATAAACTATAAACTCCTGATATTTCCTTTTTTTGGTCAGAAAGTGACCTGAAAGAGTTTTTCTGAGCCAAGCCATTTCTTAGATGAAGGAATAGACTGTGCAAGGCGCTTCAGCTAATGTTACAGGAACTGCATAGGGCACTAGGCTAGATGCCCAAGACTAATACTCCATTCTCACCTCAACATAAATATGCCCATTCTCTGCCACAGAGAAGACCCCAGGGGAGGGCACCAGAAAGAGGTCTGTGTTATACAGCTCCATGTTGAAGGTGATATTTCCATCGAGCTGGTCCTGGAAGCCACTGGGATTCCTCAGCTGCCGCACGCTGCAGTTAAACTGGAAAAACCAGCAAGCAGACGAGGCTAGATCAGTCACATGAAGAGCTCTGGCCTTTTACATGCGATTTTATTTTTTGACAGTTCCCAATGAAAACACCAAATGAACAACAATGCTATCCACAAAAAAAAAACTAAGGGAAATCAACACATACCACCACAATTCCAGCTCTGCTCAGAGAGGTGGTTTCTTCATCTGCGTCTCCTGGAAATCCATTGTTACCGGACTCCATGTCTTCAAAGCCATCTGGCCAGCCACTGCTATCCCCAGAGGATGGAACCTGTATCACAATCTAGAAAGGAGGGGGTGCACAGCTATTGTCCCCGTTGGTAGGAAAACACCATGCCACAAGCCTCTGCACCCACCTAACAATTCCAGTGCAAACACAAAATCTGACTTTATACAAACAACAGCTAAGCAAATTCTCCAAGCTTTTTAGGATTTTAAACCTCAAAGTGATAAGAAAATACAGAAAAGCTCAACTCAAGCTGAAGATCTGAACTAAATTTTGAATTTTTTTCCTTGCAAAAAAATTTACAGAGTTATTTATAACTATGTTGAATAATTATAAGTTACTTCAAACAGTGGGGACACCAGACATTGAAGTAGAGTTGGTGGGACTGCCGACAGGCTTGCCTATATCTTGTGGGTCCTCAGACACTTTTTAATTTGTATCAGTTTTTAATGTTTTATAATGTTTGAATTACACTGTGTGTGTGTGTGTGTGTGTGTGTGTGTGTGTGCGCACACGTGTGTGTAACAGTGTCATGTGGTATTCAGAGAACAATCTGCAGGTCAGTTCTCTAAGTTCACCATATGTGGGTCCTGGGGATCGAACTCACGTCATCGGGCTTGGCAGCAGGTGCTTTTACCCACTGAGCCATATCACTGGCTCTATCTGGACCTTTTAAGGTTTGTAGAAAGTTTGTTTGAGTTAGAAGCATGGTGTCTAATGTTTCCATAGAGCCAGGCTTTTCATCTTTGGTCTTGCACCCTTTTTTTGCTCAATCCTCCCCACTATCTTTTCTTATGTGTATGGGTGTAGCAAAGAAAATGTTCTTTCTATTTACAAAAATCTGTCCTAACCTTGGCTGAAATTACTGTCCTGGGTTAGTTCTGAATAGGATGGAAAGGTGACCCAAAGACCACAACCCCACAAATAAAATCCTAATTTATTTCCATTTCATATGCTTGAATTGTGAACATGATGGAAAATAAAAATATACAGGCAGTCTGAAGATTCCTACCAACTGTCACAACATCCCCGGCAGGGGACAGAAGGGGAGGAGTAAGAAGGCAGGCAAGACAGCAGAGGCATCTGTGGTAAGCACCTGGAGAATTCACACCTTGCTCTTAATAGTCAAGAAAGCAAAAGCATACAAGAAAGAGGTGACTTGTAGGACCAGGATACCTTTTTTCTCTGGAAGCAATTGAAGCTTTAAACTCAGTGGATCACCATTTCTTCCCAGTGCTAATTCAGAAATCAGTTTAAAATGTCCAAATTGAGTGCATAACTATTACATGGCACTCGTTATATCTGGGATGTGTGTGTGTGTGTGTGTGTGTGTGTGTGTGTGTGTGTGTGTGTGTGTGTGTGTGAAGTATCTTAAAATCAAACTGCAAAGCGGTACTTGGAAACACGTGTCCTGAGGAGAGTTCATGCCTTAGATTCTTTTATTGTCCACCGTCTAGCCTCCCTCTCTGAAGGGAGTAGGTTTCACCAGAAAAAGATTATGCACTGGCAGAAATGCTTTCTGGAAAGCAAGGGTTAGTGACTGCAATTGATGACTGAGGGTGGGGGGAAACTTGTGGAACTTCTTCCCAGTTAACTTTAAAAATAGAGTTTCTTAAATTTGGGGTCTTTCTTAGATGTAGAGAGACTTGATAATTTCATCAAGATTCTTTTCTGATTTTAAACTCATGAGGGAAGGAGCCTCCTCTCACTTTTGAACAAGAGACTGTGCACCCATCTGGAGACACTCACATATAACCTAGGGCTTTGGGATTTTAGTCCCATAAGGACCAGGCTATTTGACCCTCCAGTGTGACCACAGCAGGATGGCACAGCACAATCACCTTCCTGGTGAACCATCATTAGATGGAAGAAGGAAGTGTATGAGATTACCACAAACAACTCCAGCTGAGAAAACAGGACCTTCAAATCCCAAAGACTCACTGGTAAATCAAAACAGAATAAGAGTTCAGGGTCAAAGTCTATCCCATTTTGTTGAGAACTGACATCTGGCTTTATCCTCACCCCCCTCATTTTCAGAGACATGTTAAGACTAATACTGAGTAATATCCAGCGATGCTACAAATACTCACAGAGTTATAGTAAACCACACTATCAGGGGCTGACCGCCGGTGTTGAGTGCCACAGCCATTCAGGGGAGACTCCAAAACAAAGTGGGTACCATTCATCTTGGCTTTGCATGAAGAATCCAACAGTGTGAGCTCCATCCCTGAGTACCCATTGGTCTGAAACGGAAAACACCAGAGGCATAGTGGAGGGTCTGACAGCTGTTCAATGCACACAGTGACAAGCAATGCCTATCTCCCAAGGTAGAGGAGGCTCACAGGCCTGCATCATGCCCCTCCCCCTCCGGCCTTTTCCTCACAGACCACCAGTCAACAGCCCAAGGATTGTGTTTGTTGGCACTGAAAATTCAATAGCAAAATATTGACATATGAGGATCTGAACTGCTCTCCTCTTTTGAGAACAACAGGAAGTGAATGAGGGTTGTAGCCAAGGGGAAGTGGCCTATCCAACTGGGAAAAAAACTATCAAGTGTAGGGTTCAAAAGTGAAACAGATACAGGGAAATAATGGACGCAGAATTGCAGCTGGCTGGGGAGGGTTTCTTTAAGAGACTGCACTGACCTACCAACCTGGAAAGAATCTTTGTCCACAGCTACGGTCATCTTTTCACTGTCACACTTGACTGACACGGCAACATCCACACTCCCTTGTACTTCTTCTGGCTTTCTGTGGTCAGGAAACAGTGGAATGCTGGGAAGGCCAGGACCCTTCGGACGGGGAATCCTATCTCCCTCCTCCTTCCAGGCTCTCCTGAGGATATCCGGGAAAGGAAAGGGGAGACCTCCATTGTGGCTTCCCCCTCCCCAGATGGGTGGGTTGTCCAGGGTAGGCAGGTGGCCAGGGTCCAGCAGGATCCGCAGCTCTGGAGGAGTGGTATGGACTTCCTCGTCTCTCATCTCCTCTGTGGAAAGAGAAGGCAAAGAAGTGGTGTGAGTGACGGGTGCCAGGTCACAGTCATCATCAGAGTTAGCACAGACTGGGCAGGAAGAAAGTTGGAGTGAATGAGCAGGGGATAGAATTGACTAAGAAATGTGGAAACCTGAATTCTGATCCTGTGTTTTAACTAGCTGAGTGGCTTCTGACAAGGGACTTACTTCTCTGTGACTTGCTTTCCCAAGTTTTAAAATTCAAGACTTTGGATTATAACAGTGATCCTCAACGTTGGCTTCACATTAAAATCCCTTTGGGGGCTGGGTGGTGGTGGCGCACGCCTTTAATCCCAGCACTCGGGAGGCAGAGGCAGGCAGATCTCTGTGAGTTCAAGGCCAGCCTGGGCTACCAAGTGAGTTCCAGGAAAGGCGCTGCCAAAGCTACACAGAGAAACCCTGTCTCGGAAAAAAAAAAAAATCCCTTTGGGGGCTTTGAAAAAATGCAAACTCCAGTTGATGTTTTAATCTTCTAGTGTGACAGCAATGCTCCATCACTGGAGAACTGTTCTGCTAGATAATTTCTAAGTCCCTACAAACTACTATCTGTGCTATGTGGGGCAATAACATGCTAGGCAAAGGCCCTTAAAATACTTTATTTTAATCCAGAGGTTTTTAAATCATTTCTCAAAAGATTTCTTGAAATGATATTGGCATTTTAGTTTATATTTTGCAGTACCAAGGCTCAAGCCCAGGTCCTTTAGCACACCGGACAAGGCCTCTGCCACCCTGATGCAGCTCTTTTAGAATTATTTTGTTGCCTTCTTTTTGATTGATAAAAATCTAGAGATATCCCTGGTCTTTTCGAGCCTCGTCTCTGGGAGAGGAGGGCCACTTAGACACACTTATCCCTTGAAAGGAAGATAGAGTTCCATAAAAGCAATATGCAAGCATTGTCATATTTTCAATGATTGAAAGAGAAACTAGTATTTCCCCCAGGATTCTCTGCATTCATGGTTACCTGAGCCCAGCTGATGTATGCTTCAGGCCACACCCACCTCAGGGCAAGATAGGCAGATGTGACCTCTCCTTCAACAGGATCCTTTTAAAAAGGATGCTACAGCTGTATGGGTCCAAATGAAGTCACAGCTTTGGAATGCTTTTAACTTGCACACTGATAAAAACCAATCAAGCAAACAACAACAACAACAACCCCCCCTTTAAAAAAAAACCTTTATAGCAACCCAGTAGGATAGATGATGATGTTGTTGTTGTTGTTATTATGATGATGATGATGATTGTTGACAAGGAATCAGAGGCTCAGGCTTGGAGATGAAGCAATGTCTCCCCTAATAGTAAAGGAATGGTGAAGCTGGATGGGAACCTACAGCTGGAAGCTTCAGTGTATCAGCACACATGGTACCATGGGGTGAGGAACAGGTTGAGGGATCAGAGAACTTGGGGGCTCAAATCACACCTGCTTTCAGACACCAGAAACTCCCACAGGCCTGCAGACTCTGCTTCTGCTAGCCAAACTGGAGTGGCAATTCTGCCTCCACACCCTGAATAAATCCTCCCCTGTCTGAGTTCCTATGGCTATTTTCCTGTAAACTTCAGCCTTTTGCCATAGGCTTCCTTCCTATGGACCAACTATCCCTTGGTCTTCTCAGCTGTGAGTGGTCATAATCATTCTGATATAATCACAGATGACTCGAAGAGCAAAAGTGCCAGACATGCAATCAACTCTCCATCACTGAACAGAAGCATTACCGTTGCCTCCAATACTACATAAGTTTAGGCTTCATAGTGGCACACAGTCAGACGAATTATCAAAATGTACAGCAGAAAAACGATAACAATCACATGGAAATGAGAATCTTCCACAGAAAAGCTTCATTTGAGAGACAGAAGACAACAGGTGCAAAACATCACACTTACCATTGTCCTCAAGCTGAATATAAAATCTATTAGCCACAGGCGCCTTTGTGTATGACGTCACTGGACTGTAGCCATTGTCCAATGCCCACTTCATCAGATTCTCTTGGGTGAAATTGATGTCCTCTTTTATCAATCTGGTCATTGTCATGGATCTTTCATTCTCTTTTCCAAAGCTAATACTGTTGGGAGCCTAAAGATAACAGCAAAATTTCACTCATGAGTCTAAAATGAAAAGTGCTGTCCAGGACCTGCACAGGTCAAGCTAAGAAGATCAGTCAACATTCCCATAGGCAGCACTGATTGGACTCAGTGAGTTACAAAAATGAAAGACTGAAGGAGGACAAGAAGGTAGAAAAGGAATATATTATGGGGTGTCCACGGTGGATCAATGGGGGAGTTGGGGGTAGGCACGTTCAAGATACATTGTATACATGTATAAAACTGTCAAAGAAGAAAAAGATATTCTAAAAAGATACTTTGAATAAGAAATTATCTAAAACCAACAGGTTCTAGATTATATAATGAGGATCTACACTTTAACTCTTATCTTCCTTGGATAAGACACCGAGATAAAAATTAACACACACAAAGAGATGTCCATCCATGCTGCTTACTCACTTTATTTCAGTTGCTTGTGCCGCTCAGTACACATTTCAAGTGTTAAAAACTGTGTATAAAGTACATAGGTATGCACACTGTGTTACAAACACTCCGTGGTTTTGCTTCTTGCGGCCTAGATCTAAAGGAAAGGTCTTATGATCTCATGACTCTCCCAATGCTCTATGAGCTCCTGGCTTTCCACATGGTAAAACTCCAATCTTTACATTTCATCTATAATTTATGATTGCTTTAGCCATCCTGAAACTGTATTCACTTGTCAGTTCTGTTAATATACTATATTTTATTACTATATTTATATATAATTACGACACTACCTAAGTATTAGCATTTTATTTAGTAATAAAGGAGGAAGCTACAAACTTGCCCTTAGATGCTTATATAGGCAACACATCTATTAAAACTGAAAGGACATAAAGATCGATGTGGCCCCCTCTATAAAGATGATATGAAAATTCATGAAGCCATATTAAAAGGTTAGTTTTTATGAAATAATCAGTTGCAGTGCTAAAATGCTAGTATTCTTTTAAGGAAGTATATGAATGACCTCGGAGTAGCCAGGACATGGACAGTAAATGTCTGTGTGCCCTGATGACTCCTGTGGCAGGGATCTTGTGACCACCTCAGAGGGACCCAATGGCAAGGCAGTTTGCACAACTGTTCCAACGGGGCTGAGAAAGCTTCCAGAGCCCAGATTCTGCCACTGTCACGCTGCATCAAAATCCCTTTCATTTCCATGCCCAGTGATTTTCTCCTGCATATCTGCAGCATTTTTCCTAAATTCCCATTTGTTTCCCATTCTATGTGCCCCAAACATGACTAAATATTAATCCTTTCCCACTGTAAAGCTGTAAAAGATTCACAGGCGCTCAGTTCTCTTGGCCTCCTTGGTTGTGGGCGATCGGCTGAGGACACAAACTCCAAAGCTTAATAGCTGTCACCCAAGATTGTCTCCTGTTACCCAAAGAGCTTATCTAGGGGAAACCTGCCAGGCTGGTGTGCATGCACGCAAAAGAAACCCAGATGGAGAGGAATCGAATCCTGATACTATTTGTAAGTTCAGTTGTTATGGATTGAGATTAGTTTAGCTCTTATTCAAATTCAGAGAAAAATCATAATGGAAGAATGAGAAGAAAAGGGAGAAAGGAAGGGAGGGAGGGAGGAAAGGAGAAGGGTGGATGAAAAAACAAAGTGGTAATGAAAAAGGAGGGGAAGACAGGAACAGGACTGAAATAAAGAAAGACCCAGGCGCAGCTCTTGGAGCTTACTGTTCGGTCAACAGCAGTTTCTGCCGCGCAGCTTCCTCCAGCCCTTCAAAGCAGCGTGTGTTTTGACTGGCTGGAACCACAACCTTGGCCTAAACAATACTGCCTGGCCTCATCTGCCCTAGACTTTCATGTTGTCAGACAGCTGAGAAAATACTGTATTTCCAGAATCCCATCATCTCAATGGCCACCTGTCCTGCTCTACCAGTATGGAATAATGTTCATGCCTTTCCACACTAAATCTAGAAGCTGTCAGTATAATTCATATTAATTATGGTTTGGAACTTAACAGATTAGACACCACTCTGCACACTAGTCAAGCAGCAAGACCCGGGACAACGGGAAGCAAACTGGTTCTCAGCGCTGAGCCAATTCCTCATCTTTATATTCCTGGACTCTCCAGGCTTTCCCAAACTTAAGATAGCTAAGTGAGTGCTCAAAGGGGGTCTCCCCAAATACCTTCACCGTATGCTTCAGCTCTATTTTGTGAACTATTAATTAGGTGGAGCCTAAGTAGCTCTGTCCCATGCCCTAGAAATGATGGTGTAGGAATAGGGCTTGAGGGGGGGGGGGTAGAGAGTACCAAGTATATATGTACTGAGGTTTTAAACCAGTAATATATTTTCTAAGAATCAACAGTATTTGTGAGGCTGCCTCAAAGAACACAAGAGGAAACTTAGCTTTTAAATTTACTATAATTTTATCTTATTTGTGTGTGTGTGTGTGTGTGTGTGTGTGTATATGTGTGTGTGTAGCTTGGAGGACCACTGGTAGGAGTTGGTCCTCTCCATCCACCATGTGGGTCCCAGGCACAGAACTCTGGTCCTCAGACTTGGCAGTAGATGCCTTTACCCACTGAGCCATCTCTCTGACCCCTAAGAGGAAACTTCTAGGAAGTTCTCCACATCTTTCCTGTTCTGGGGCTCTCCCTACTGTGGAAGTTACCAATCCACAGGGGACCCGGGGAACAAAGCCAGAGCCACATTTCAGTGCTGCTCTTGTTGCATAGCCCTGCCTATCTGTTTGACCACTCTCCATTAGACAGGTTGCAGGCTGCCCACGCTGTACCTCTAACAAATTCAGGCACAGTCATGCACGTGTCACAGTGTTATTCTTTCAAGTTCCCTATGAACTTCGGTAGACATCTTTCTGTTTTCACCTAGGACGAACCCTTCCAGTGAGCACTTATGGAAGAGGGTGAGTTCTTTTTATGATGGGTCTGTGCTAGAACTTTACATACATCTTCTTAGTCTTCTTTTAATACAAGGAGCGAGGTTCTGCCATTCTTCTGTCAGTGAGAGAGAATCTGAGACTCACAAACTGAGTAACACACATAGCTGAGAAGGCTCCACATACCTGTGTGCTTTAAAGGAGAGAGGGAGACCTGTGTGCCCTAAACAAATACTTGAGGGGTGACTGGATGAACCCATCTAAACCACCCAATCGCTTTCCAGATGAGTGCTGTCAACGTGTATCCATTTCACAGTTACAGTAACAGACCCCATGTTCAGTTAGAGGCTCCACCATGAACTGGAGGATGGACCTCGAATCTAGCCTTGTCTGTCAGGGATCCTTTACTCTTTTCACATAGCAACTTTGTCTGTACAGGGAAGACAAGAATTAAGTTCTCCACGAACTATTTCTTCCCTTTCTAAGCAGCAAGTTAAGCCTCTGTCCAGGCATGTTCCTCATAGCACAGTTTGGATTCACATCTAGGACAGGGAGTTAGAAGTCAAATAGCTTGAAACTGACTGGAGAATAAAAAGAACATTATGAAACATTACCTAATTGTTTAGCAATGTTGTCATGTATTGTCCAAAATTGGCCTGGAACAGGAGTCCAGCCAAGAGAGGAATAGAAACAGATCTTTCTTGGGATGATGGCCGATCTCATTTCTAGTCTTTCTGATTCCTTCTGAGAGACAGGGACCTTCAAAGCAAAGCCCAGGACTGCTGTGGTCCAGGCACATGCACTCAGGGACAGCGGGAGCCACAGGTCAGGGCTGAGAGAATACACAAGAACTCCAGCAGGGAATTAAAATGTACCGTATGTTTTTGCCTTTCAAAGCATGATTCTCTTTCCTGTTTTTGTTATTCTGAAACTGAAAACACTTGGTTGATGTGCCAGGCAGCAAAAGCAGCAGAACTCCAGCTCACCACCACCCCTCATGCCATGCCAGGGGAAGGCAATCAAAATATCTGTGACCCTGGAAAATCACGGCTGGGGTTTGAACTCCACACCAGCTTCCTGCATCACTATTACACTTGATGGGTCATTTGGACTGTTTCAACGTCTAAGGAAAATATTAATAATTTTTTTAAACACCCTTGGAACAAGGAAGAATTATTTTAAAATTGAGATGTGTGTGCCACGGCTTTGTCTGCTCCGGTGAGTTCACCTATGTGGCTGGACTCATAGGGAATTGCTAGCTTTGCCAACTGCTGGATCACAGGGAAGGTGCTGTGTGCAAATGAACACAGAACCAACACAACCAAAGGCAATCTCTCTTAAAAAAACACCAAAAATCTAAAATCCACTCGAGCTGTTTTGATACAGGCACTGAAAAAGATGTTGGTCAATTAAAAATACCTTAAAAATTTTACTCTACAAAAAAAGATGCCAAGGAGATGTGATACATACATGCATACATACATACACATGCATAATACATACATACATATAATTTCCTCAATATTCAGCCAAATAGTTTTTCCCTAAATATACCTGAGATGAGCTTCATTTCACCAAACTTTAATATTTGACATTCCCAACAAATTAGCTACCGCCTTATCATGTCAGCCGGCAAGGCCCCTCACAAAAGCTTTCCAAAACAATGTTTTAGAGATAAGTTGGAGCACACCCATGGCTACTTTTGAAAAAACCATGTGCGATGCAAGTACATGTGTGTGTGTAGGGTGTGCATATGTATACGTGGAGGCCACAAGTCAACATCAGGTGTTTTCTTCAATCTATGTTTGCCTAAGTTTTTGAGATAGGTTCTCTCACTGAACCAGGAGCTCACCAATTCAGTGAGGCTGTACAGGCGGCCAATGAGCTCAAGGGATTCAGCGAGGCTGTACAGACGGCCAATGAGCTCAAGGGATTCAGTGAGGCTGTACAGGCGGCCAATGAGCTCAAGGGATTCAACGAGGCTGTACAGACGGCCAATGAGCTCAAGGGATTCGTCTGCGTCTGCTTCCCACACTGTTTGCAGGATAAACTCACTCACTGAGCAATCTCCCCGGGTGCCTACAATTATTTTATTTCTTCTCTCAGAGTTTTGCTCCTGGAAGTTAGATGTAAGCAAAGACTCACACAAACACCGTATATTTATCTCCACAGGAAAGTCTATGACATGGGCTGGGATAAGTTGGATTTTCCTTCCTCCCCAAGCACCTAACTCCAGAGGGAAAGCTCAAATTCGGGACCATGATATTGAGCCTCTAAAGAATACTCAGACATGAAAAATGTTCATTGCTTCATATTTACTATGACTAGAAAACGCACTAATTCATTTCAAAACTTTCCTAATGAGGTAACTGGCATTCAGAAAGCTTCAAGGTCTTGTGCAAGGCCGTAATTTTTAAGTAGAAGAACCAAGACTCAAACCCAGCCTCTTATGCTCCCTAGGGCCATGTTTTAGCCACCACACTGACTGCTCCATCAGGAGAACCAAGCATAGTTTGCAAAGTAAAAGCTAACAGAGAGCTTAGAAAGTTCAAAGAGGCAGAAGCCTTGCAAAAATAACACACACAACCACAGTTTAAATTATTGCTGTTGAACAAGACCAAGAAATGCATAGCCAACTTACAATAGCTTTCAGGTTTCCCTTGACGTCAAAAGATTTGATCACCCAGTTGACAGCCTTTTTGCATTTCAAGATGAGGATGAGGTCTCTGACCACCTCAGGACCCTCTCGAACAGGTCGTATGTCAATGATTATATCCACCTGGAAGTTGCTGTGTGTGGAAAACAAAGGCTAAGTCAAGACCCAAATGCCAGAAGGTTTGCCACTGCTTCCAAGCCTTGTGTTTCCAGTGTCTGGCCAGTTGATTAAAAAGCTGGCGTGGATCCCAGGCAAATGACATGTGCAAAACAGATTGCTATTGCACACATAACAAAATAGGTTTACATAACAATAGGAACACAGGCCTGATGCTAGTTAACCACTCAAGTTTTTCTCTTGTTGGGAGGGGGAAGGGCAGTCACTCTGTGCAGCACTATTTGAAGGGACTTGGACACACCAAGCGAGCTTCATTGTGAAGCAGAATTGTGTTTTCAAGCTTCCGTGGCTCACCCTTCATTGTCCTGTAACTTCTAAGTCCCTATATATTGAAGCCCTTGAAAACCTGACTTGAGTGGCCGATGGTTGGGAGGTGGGAGACAAGGCAGTTGCAAGCATTAGGAGACTTCATAATAAAATAAGAAGCAAAAGGCCTCTTGACTTCTGTGAGATGATTAAGGCATCAACAGTGGTTAAATAATCATATCTGCATTTATTTCCCCAAACTGCTGGATATACAGTCATTAAAGTTAGTTGTCAAAGAATCCAGCATGAAAGAGAATGATTTTTACCAAACGATCACACCCTTTGTCCTGAATTTGAGGGAAGTCTGCTTGGCTTTGCTTATGAAGCACGGTAACCAGGGTGCCCTGACTGAAAAGGCACACGTGCTCCAGGTCCCTCCCATTCCCTTTGAACCTTTCCATAGAGTTCTGTACATGGGACTGAATGGAATCCTACCCAAACTGATCTGCAGTCTATTCAGTTTTGAAATGAAAACTCTATTATACTTTTCATTTCAAAAATCTCTCTACAATAAAACTGTCAAGTTTGAGTCACTGGTCCATGTGAAATACAGGCCAGACTGGAAAATAATTTTCTTCTCCTTAAAAACAAACACCTAATTATTTTCAATAGGAAGAACCAAGCTTCCAGGCCAGGGTAGGAAGCTGAGAGGCAGAATAAGAACACAAGTAACAAACTGTGCCATCTAATGGATCCTTGGTATGTACCATGAAGATCTTCATACACGCACACACATGCTCACCTGTAAGGGTTCGAGTTGGGGGTTATTAACTCAATGATGTGCACTTCTGTCTCCTGGGGCTGACTGGACAGGATACAACCTTCAGCAGGTTTGGGTTGAATGTACCCAGCAAGGTAATTGAGGGAGAGAAAATTCTTCCCTATGTTGCACGTGAGAGAGAACACTTGATCTGCAAGTAAAGACAGATGGGCACTCGGTCAAACCACTGAGCTTACGGAACCAGACTGGAAGGAAAGAGGTGGCAGTGAGACTGAGTGACAGGACACAAGCCAAAAGGAATGGGGTAAGGGAGACTCATCTGTGGCCTCAATTACTGCTTAGAAATGCCTCCCACTTTGGCCACCAGTGAGCTCTGAGTGGCCAATGCTAATGCATCGTTTTTGCCTACATCTACTCGTTTCTTGTCCCTGTTTATTTCCTATGACCCATGTTATGTCCCACTCTTTTTTACTAGAGTGGTCCTCAATCTTTCATCCAGGTTGGAACCCACCTGTTAGCTCTCTGTCCCTGAGAATCCAACTCAGGCTATCAAGTGGAACATGGACATCTTTCCTTTCTGAAGAACTCCATAGTTAATTCTAATGCAAGTCAAGGCTAACACTTTCAGCCCTGAGCTAGAGAATATAGCTCAGTTGTTAAAGTGTTTGCCTAGTATGCACAAGGCCCTGGGTTCTACCTCCAGTGTGGTGTATAAGGTGTGGTGGCACACATCAATAATCTCACCACTCAGGAGGTAGAGGCAGGAAAATTAGAAACTCAAGATCATCCTCAGCTACATAGCAAGTCCAGGCTACAGCCTGGGCTACAGACTTTATCTCAAAAATCAAAACAAAACATCAAAACAAGATATACAGCCATAAGGAAAAATGAAATCATGGCATATGCAGGAAAAGGTATGCAACTGGAAGCCTATGTCAGGCTAAATAATCCAGACTCAGAATCTTAGCTCTTTTCTCCAGATAACCCAGTCACTCATGTGGAATCCACTTGTCCTCTTCTGGGCTGCAGACTTGAGACTGTCATCTGTCTACCAAGAGGTTCCCACCTAAACAGGTATTTCCCATGAGCACACTCAACACTGGATCCATTTTCAATCCTGTAGGCTTCTCCTTAGATACCTGCAGCTTCAATAGCTTCAAGTAGCTATTGGTTCTCTGGCCCACTTTCTACTCTGAAATTAAAAGCAGGAAGGATGGGGAAGAGACAGAAGACAAACTTTTACTCTTTTTTACACTCTTGCCTTACACAACTAACCCTGACATGACTCTCTCCCATTTTCAAGGTGCTTTTACAATTACCACTGGGCTGAGGACTGCTCACCACCCGGACCTGGGAAAAGACATGTCAGTCCCCAGACCCTGAAGACACACACACTATTTACACAGCACTACACCCAATGGGATTTCCATCTCATGGCTTAAATGTTTAAACAGAACCGAGAGAAGCTGCTGTTACTGTGACAGCTGGGACCAGAGTCCAGGAAGTTCTAGGTGAAGCCAGATTTTCAAGAGGGGAATTAATCAGACCTGGCACTTTAGTGAGGCAGCCTTGTGTCTTTTAAATTTTAAGGATAGGATGTTGGAGTTCACATCCACATGGAAGTCGCACCTGAAAACAAGAGATGAGTTTTCAAGGTTCCCAGGCTGGGTTGACATTGCCCCCTCTCCAACCTCATACAACTTCCATTTGCTAGTCTGCGGCTCACACTGTGGCACTGTAGCTCTAACCGTTGTACCATCCTCAGTACCACCTCGGAACAAAGTAGTTAATATGGCCTGTGCTTGTGTGATTGCTGCAAGAGAGCATTGGCCCATGCACCCTGCATTCTTTTCTACAAACCTCCGCCAAGGAAACAGCCCACAGCTTCACAATTCAGGCTGTTGGAGCAGCACCCCTTGACATCTGCTAAGGAGCTTTCCAGATGTGCAGATGAGGAATGCATACTTCACAGCTGCAGCCCTGTGATGCCTCCCCCAGGTCACAAGATGGAAAATGATATTAGGACTGCAGGGCTGAAATCTGATTGAGAATCAGGAGGTGTATATATGGGCCAGAAGACTCAAGAGACCAGGAGCCTCCTACACAGGTGTATCTAGCTTGTAGCTGGCACAGAAGAGACACTTAGTACAGGCTCCTTGAGTCAGCCAGTGATGATGTGAAATTTGAGACAAACAGCCAAAGATTCCCTCAGGTGAGTGAGCCACTAGGAAAGGTTTAACTATTCAAAAGTTGCCGTTATTAAAGGTTCCAGTCCCAGATGCCACTAAGCTGAATGAGCTGATCACATTTTGTCGTCTGGGTTCCCCAGCTCACGTGACTTTCCACAAGCTTGGCATAAAAGCTTACACCAAGTGCCAAGTAGAAAGAGAAGCACAAAAGGGAAGCCCCAGGTATAAGCCTTTTAAGCTTGGTAAGGGAGGTGCAGGTTAACATGGCTAAGGACTCTGAGAGCAGGAATGAGCCTTGGTGGTCATACAAAGGCTCCTTTCCCTGCTGTGAAGGCCGACAACCTGGAGATAAGTCCATCGTGCTTGGATAAGAGCCAGCACTCTACACTCTGTGGAGACAGTGAGTACCACCACCCGGAAGGCTCATGGAGACATGGATTGCTAACCCCATCCTAATTTTTTATTTAGCTGGCCAGGACTGAACTAAAAATTGGCATCTCAGTAACAAGGTTCTCAGTAACATTGACGGTTCCAAGGTGGGAGCCACACTCTAAAAACCCCTGGGGCTTGAGTGAGAAGAGACTCACAGCCTAGGGTCCCTGTTTGGGAAGTTAATCAGTGAGGTTGGCATAGCAAGGTGATAATCAGTAACATTGCCTGGGGTCTAGGAGCTTAACAAAGAAGTTTTGCACCCCACGCCCCAAATGCTCCTGTCAGTGACTTGGGCCAGTGACTTAGATCCAACTAATGGCTGGAATCAAATTTCAGGGGATCCTAGGGATACTCAGAGTCAGCCAGTTTTTACCAACTGGGCAGCAGGTCATTTAGTTTTGCTTCCCTCTCCCTCAATGTGGAGCTCAGCTACCTGAGAGTCCTGACTCCTGGCGTGGGTGACTACTGTGCTATAAGCATTGTCAAGAAAACAGGGCCCAGTGTTCTAAATATTTCCACTCCAGATATTCTTATTCTAACCATGCAAGACTTGTTATCCCTTCACCCTTCATGCTTCTAGACTCTGCTTTAGACGGACAAGGTGCTGGCTTATAGCCTTCATTAAGAGATTTGCTTTCTTTTTTTAATCTCTTTGTTCCAATGAGGCCCGACTCCCACCAGATTCTAGGAACAAACCCAGGCCTTTCAGACTCCATTCCCATCTAAAGCCCTTTCTCTCAGGCCAACAAGCCACTTTCCATGCAGCAGCTCACCTTCACTCTGGGGCTATGCTGATTTGGGGAAGACTTAAAGGAAGGCAGCAGGCAGCAGGCAGCACTAGACACAAGAGTGAAGAATTCTACAGCTGAGAACGGGCTTGGACACTTTCTAGTAATGTGGTACTATTCACTTCACCCTCCCCTAAGCCCTGCATAGAATGACAGAAACAATACCCCCTTCTCGGGATTGCCGTGCAGTGCATGTGA
The DNA here is from genome assembly GCA_001675575.1 of Neotoma lepida. Classification (NCBI taxonomy): domain Eukaryota; kingdom Metazoa; phylum Chordata; class Mammalia; order Rodentia; family Cricetidae; genus Neotoma; species Neotoma lepida. The sequence goes on along the minus strand of LZPO01008186.1, from coordinate 16,645 downwards.
AAACTCCAGATGTGGTCTTTGCATGTAGTCAACACACCAATGTCAGTGCCCACCTTTGTCGCACCTGTCTCATTTTTACTTTAAAATAACCCAGATCCAACCCGGGGGATCAAGCATTCAACAGCCCCCACCCCCGCATGATATCTGAGGAGGAGGTGATGGCAGCTGTCAGATTCAACAGGGCATGATAAGGGGTACAACCCCTTACACAGCCAGCTGAGGACAAGGTTCCATCCATGACAGTTATTTTCCAGTAACTTGGTGTGTGGGGGGGGGTGGGGCAAATATACTAAAAATGATTTTAAAATACTTTAAAAAATAGGCTTTCAAAATTGAGTTGTTAGATATTTATATCTTTCTGCAAGGCAAGGAAATTAAAGTGGGCTATCTCTTATCAAAGCATATGTAGTTCCTTTCTCTAAAAACGTGTCCTAGTAACGAGTGCTGGTACTAAGAATAATATTTGAACACCTTTCTGTTAGCGTCAAAAATTTGATGTCTCTGGCACACGCCTTTAATCCCAGCACTCGGGAGGCAGAGGCAGGCAGATCTCTGTGAGTTCGAGGCCAGTCTGGGCTACCGAGTGAGTTCCAGGAAAGGCGCCAAAGCTGCACAGAGAAACCCTGTCTCGAAAAAAAAAAAAAAAATTGATGTCACAACACCAGAAAGGGACATTGGCTTCAAACATTTGCAGAACAGGTAAGAAGCAGCCCCAGGTGTCGAGCCCATCCTGCTAACTCCTTCATCACATCAGTTACTGCTGCCTTCCCCACACCCTTAACCACTTGCTTATTCTGAATTCTAGGTGTGACTGTGTTCTAAATCCTACACAGCAACCCCCTTTTTCTCTCAACCATACTACGCCCCACCTCTCAGCTGGTTATAACCAGCCTCATTTCTGCAGAAGGAAAAAGAGAGGAGGGGATGTGGGGAAAGAGTCCTTCTCATTATATCCCTTAGGGCTCTGCCAGTTCCAGCACTCTGGAATCCTACCATCCTGGCTCTGACCACCGGGACTCAGAAAGGCAAACAACCAATTGTTACAAATCTGTCACTAACAGAAGCCACGCAAGACTTACCCTCCCCCACTTTAATATAGATGTTTCTCGAGATCTTGACTTCGGTGAACGACGTCACTGCTCCATACTCCCTCCGGGCCCAGTTGAGCAGGGGCTCATTTTCTTGAGGGAAGCTCCTCTCTTTTGTTTCCGCTGTTGAGGAGAAGTTCTGTGATGGAAACTTGACCACAGAACCCTGCGACACCTGTGAAGTAAACAGAATGGCATAGTTAACGTGACATAGTTACCCAGAGCCAAACAGAACGGCATAGTTAACGTGACATAGTTACCCAGAGCCAAACCAGAATTAGGGAAAGCACTGGTTCAGACTTACCCATCTTACCTAATCTGTCTCTTCTCTCTCTTACACAAGCAGATGTGACAGAGGCAAGCTCTCTAAGAGCTAACTCAAGCAACCCCAAGCCCACCTCTCCCAGATAATCCCAGGCAGGATGTCCTTTCAAACTTTGAAAGAACCCTGTGATGAGAAACTGTGCACTGGGAACAGTCAGAATCATCTTTGCGATGTCCCACAAGCCTCCATTAGAGGCTCACCTTCCAAGCACTATGGGTCTTCATTTATACTGGCGCACATCTGTGGATTGAACTGGACATTTAGGGGAAACTCTGTACCTCTCTCAACACATATGGACTTTAAAATCTTTCGGCTTTGTCATTTCCTAAACAGTAGGCATCATAACTCTTTGCACAGAATTTCTAGATTGGGTACCGTTAGAAATGCCACTAACACTGAGCCTGAGCAAACTTGATGTAGACACTGACAGTACACACTGATTGTGTATAGAAGGTTGTGGTAGAGATTCCCCAGTATAGACCCCCAAGCACCCTGTGTGGTGGTATTTTATCTATGTCCCCCAATAAAATTTATCTGAGGATCAGAGGAACAAGCCTTGCAAAATTAGCACATGCCCTTAATCCTATCACTTAGCAAGCAGNGTCTGTCTGGATCCCTGTGAGTTCCAGGTTACACTAGGAACAGTCAGGCGTGGAGACACACGCCTTTAATCCCAGCATCAACCATAGAATTCTGGAGGTCTATACAGACAGGCAGGAAGTGACAAAGATGGGCAATAGGAGGAAGTGATGTAGATAGGCTGAAAGAGCCAATGGGAGAACAGAACAGAAAGNGATATAGATATGGAGGTATAAGGAATTGGGACACTCTCCATTTTGGGAGTGGTGGCGGCAGTCTAAGGTAAGGCTGGTAGCTGTTCCTAATTCCTCTGATCTCTGTCAGACTTTCCCCCCTATCTCTGCCTCTGTGTTTTATTTAACAAGACCATTTAGAAAATCCATCTTACAACCCTGTTTTATGATATATGTCAAGTTTAGTTCCTTTTTTTGTTTCAATATTTATTTACTATGTGCATGTATGTATGTGGGCCTGTGCTGAGGTCAGAGGATGACTTAAGGGTTGTCAGGCTTGGCCGCAAGAGCCTTACCCACTGAGCCACTTCACAGACCCCTGTTGAGTCCTTAAAGATTAAGAAAGCCTGTCTGGTCTGTACTGGCTCAGGAAACATAGAACTAGTCATTAATGAACTAGGTAAAAACTATGTCACAGGAATGACTGTTAACTGTCCACCAATTATGTGTTAGGCATCACAACATGCCTTCCAGGACCATAAGGATGACTACTAAAGGTCCTCATGCTGGTTATAAGCAAAGCCAGTGTGGAAGGTTTAGCTTTGGCCTTGTTTTGATGTTATGTGTTCATGTCAAGGCTTGCCATCCATCTTCTTGCCCCATATTAACCATGCCACCTCTGGGTATCTCTGCTGGGGTGCAGCCAAGCATCAACCCTACCTCAAACCATCTGGGGCTCTCCACCTTTAGCCCTGAAGTAAAATCTTCTTGCTACTGAAGAGCATTTATGTATTTTTCTTCACCTTGTCATTGAAGGAACAAAACGTGCTGCAGTGTGGTGAGGACTTTAACCTACTGCCAGCATCGTCCTGGGTGAGAAGGCAAGGATCCCTTAGATGTTTGTGGCCCGTGTCCTTTTTCATGTTACAGCTATAAAGTTTAACTCTGGGTTTTAAATATGTTAAGCGAAGCAAACTTTTTTTTTTTTCCAGTGTAACTGAAGAGATATACCGTACTGGTACATTCCAAAGGCAAGAAGAACAGTGTAAACAGAGGAGGTCAATAGCAATATGGAATGTAGCTTGAAGTCATTAAAGAGCCATGTGACAGTGAGGCTCAAGCAGGGGTCGCTCCTGCTGGTCCGTCTGTCTTCCCTGCCACACACCATCAACCCTGCCTCAGTGCGGTCTTCCCTCCAGGCAGCCCCAAGGTTCATAAACTCAAGGCTGAGGAATTTGGAAACAGAGTTACCGCCACTCCTTGGGCACATTCCAATAAGAAGCAAGCAAGGCTGCCAGGGGTAGGGAGGTGTCCCTGACTGCAGGTCAACGGAAATTTTCTGCTTTTGCAAGTGGTTAGTCAGCACTCTCCCCTCAACCACCAGTTCTGCAGGTCCCACAAAGGCTCTCCGCCATGATGGAGTTACAGAAGCTATTGTTCATGGGTGACCCCTATCACCTCAGGACCAGTGATGATTATGATTTCCACAGCAGAGAAAGCACCAGGGAAAGACCAGTGTATGAGGCTTGGAACTTCCAGTCACAGTGGGCTTCTGTTCTAACCCTCGAAAGATCCCCACATTTGCTACCATGTTGTTTATATTTTTTCTTTCAAAATGACATTTGTGTGTGGTGTGTATGTGTGTGGTGTATGTGTGTGTATGTGGTGTGTGTGTGTGTGTGTGGGTGTGTGTGTGTGTATATGTATGTGGTGCGTGCGTGTATTTGTGTGTATGTGGTGTGTGTGTTTGTATATGTGTGGTGCATGTGTATGTATGTGTGGGGGGGTATGTGTCTGTGTGTGCGTGTGTGTGTGGTATGTGTGTATATGGTGTGTGTGTGTGAGTGTGTGTGCATGTGATGTGTGTGCATGTGGTGTGTATGTGCATGTGGTGTGTGTATATGTGATGTGTGTGTGGTGTGTATGATATGTGTGTGTGTTGTGTGTACATGTGTAGGCACATGGCATTATACACATCTGGAGGTCAGAGGGCAACTTAGGGACTCCAGCAGCCGCAGTCCTTGATAAGCCATTTCTCCAACCCTGTTCTTTTTCTACCCCTAAGATTCTGTTTGTTAGTCTGAGTCATGTCTACCAGGTCAGAGGATTCATTCCTCATTCTTTGGTGACACAAGCCTTTGAATATTTGAAGATGTTGGTGGCTTTTTATCGTGTATTCACTCTTCAGCATCTCCTCCCCAGACACCACGGTTGTCAACTCATTACCAGCACAGACTCTGAACACAGTACTGGGGCAAGATTCAGGGTTTCTTTGAATGGGCAGGACTGAACTAAATTCCTGGCCTGTGGTGATGAGGTCCAATTCTATTTCCTTCCTCAGCTGGGGCAGAGAAAGTTCCAGCATCTAATACAGCAGTTGGTTCCCCTGGCAACCAGCCTCCAACTTGAGTCCATCTAAGAGTCCTCAGTTACCAGTCATCACATCAATACAAGCAAGATATCACTTTGGGGACACCAAGAGTTTTAGGAGATGTGTGCCACACACAAGGAGCAGAGACTAAACATATGTTTCTTGATGTATGACAATAAGTGAGTGTGAAATTGTTCTAAAAGAACAAAAGGCTAAGCACAAGGATTTTATATTTGATTAAAATAACAGAAGCTTCCTAAGGCTAGTTATCCCATTGCCCATCCTCCATCTTGGTTCAGGGTCTTTGTCATGCTGCTGACATATTTCTGACTTTTTTGTTAAAACAACAACACTGTAGCTGATCCCATTCCTTCACTCATATTCCACATTGTCACCTGGAAAAAAATCTTCCTAAAATGCAAATGTGTGATAATATAGAACAGTTAAGCATCTTAACGTGGGACACAGCTGGGAATAGGGATGTCTCTGCTTCCCCTCCGGTTCACACCACTTTCCCCCATGCCCAGGATTCACCATATAGAGCCAAAGACAGCTGCAGAACATTTCACAAACTACCTGCTCTTGGGTCTTCTATCCTTCTTCCCTGCCTGGACCACTGCACTGTGCCCCTCCCTCACCCGCCTTCCATCCCCTTCTCTGTGAAGCCTCCAAGGCCCCTGGCTCTCTTCAGGACTTAGCTGCCCACTTGTCATCAGCATGCCCCCTGCCCATCCCCTCTCTCACATACCAGCTCCTGTGTATTGACACACCCACCACCTTCCCTTGACAAAGAACACCACCCGAGGGCCAAGGAAGCGTGTGTCCATTGTGAATCTCTACCCGGCCAGTGCAAGGCACAAGGTAGGGGTTAAAAATCACTTGTTGAGGGAAAGCTCCCTGATGCTACTTACAGGGAAAGAGGACTCTTCCTCACTCCAGCTGCCAGAGCGTCTTGCTTCCCACTTCCCCAGAAAGTGACTCTCAGCCAGGCTTTAAAGCTAATGATTTGATTTCTCACCTAATAACTCCAGCTAAAAACCAATTATTAAAGCATACTTAGCACGTTTGTGTCTCTACCCACAGTGCACTGAACTTTCCTCCTGCTTTCTAATTAAAACCCAACCCCTGACATGACAGATGTCTTCCTGTGGGAATTTGTGGAACACCGAGCTCCAAGGACCTTGACTTTTAGCAAGGGTCTATTGAAGGGACAATCACCAAGTAGTTTATGGTCTAACAAATCCTGGGAAGCCAATGTGCACCTGAGTCTTTTCCTCAGCAGAATGTGCTTTCCAGCTTGAACTGTGCATAGCATTGGTATTTTAAATTCTGGTTGTGTTCTTTTTTTNAAGAGCATAGCATTACTCTATCTGCCAAAGCTGGGAGTTTTATTACAAGAACTTACAACGAGGCTACAAGAGCCAAGTTTATTATTTTTTCTGGATCAGATTCAATAACCTCATCCAAAAGTACACGAAAAAAACCGAAGGAGGCGTCCAGCCCTTTTGTTTCCACACCTGTGTTTGAGCTTTTAACTCCTCAAGTCCTAAGCGGACTCACACAGGCCTTGAAGTTGAGCTCACAGGCCAGAGCAAAGGCTGAGTCCTTGGGAGCCTCTACAGTGTCTTCCTGGAGGTGAGCTTCTTCATTTCAGCACTGATCTCAGCTGATTCAGAGGTTCAGTGGTTGCAGCACGGTTCCTCTTGAGCCTCTCCCCAAGTCAGTTCAGTCTTCAGTGGGGGAGAAGAGGGGAACTTTGCTGTGGGCAGTGCTGTGGTTACCCAATGCCTCTTCTAGTCCTGTACTCATCCTCCCATTTCCTGACTCCATCTCCACCCCAACCCCAAATACTCTCAGGTGAGCACCCCAGATGCACATTCAGGTTGCAGGGACCACAGGTGACCATCAGGTCCATGTCACACCCTCTACTTCAAGTCCACTCACATGTTGCCCTCAGAATGCAGCCTCTCTTAAGCCTACTGCACAACCAACAGCCTGCCACTCTGGCAGCTCTGGGTCCCCATCTTTCTTTGCATATTATTTCTATTGTATCCATCATTTTCTAAAATGCTACAGGATATATTCATTATGTTCATTTCACATCTCTTCCTTTGGAGCCTGGAATGTTCAGCCATGTTGTGCAGGGGTGTATCCCAAGCACTTGGGACTGGTGATATCTACAAATAAGAGACAGTAAGTGCCTGATAGAATACATCTTGAAATTCATTTGGCTGGCTATGCCTGACGTAAGTTTTGTGCTAAAGAAGATGTGAAGGTCATATTTAGGAATAAGGAAATGGGAGCAAACATCACAATCTATTGTGACTGTCAGAGGCTCTGGGAAGGTCATCTTTACTCCCATTCACATATTATGCAAAAGAATAACTACCAACTGTACATCACCAATAAATAAGCATCCAAAATGTTTGCTAAATTGACCCACATTGAAGATAGAAGAAACATACCAGAGTTTGAAGATTTTTTTTACAAAAAGTAAAATATCCCGTGAATTTTATTCTATATCATGTTTAAATATTATGTTGCATGAATTAATTACATTTTGATTTATTTATACTTAAAATCACACATGATTCACACTTGATTTCTATCACATCTTCTTCCAATAGGACCCTAAGGAAGGAATGCACTTCTAGACTGGTGATGTACGTTCACCCATCTAACTCTTAGTCTAGAACACAGAAGACATGATGAGCCAGTGACTCCCCAAGTGTGATCTCAGACCAGTGTATAACAGGCAGAAATTAGTCAAAATGTAGACTCCAGGGTGGTGGGGAGTGGGAACCTAGGATCCTGGAAACTGCTTTACAATTCTTACCATCCGTGACTCCAACGCACAACTAAGCAAGGTCTCGGCCAGAGACACAAATATTATTTACTAATTTGTTTTCATGGTGCGAGGGACTGAAGCCAGGGACTTTTGTAGACTAGACTAGAGCTCTGCCATTGAGTTACATCACCAGGCCTGGTACTGATTTTATTTATTACACATTCCTTAATAATTCCATATATGAATACAATGAATTAAATCATATCTACCTCCCCATGCCTCTACAGTGTTTTCCTGTTCTTATGAGTACGCATGATGCGTGTGTGAGGGTGTGTGTGGGGTGTGTGGGGGGGAGGGGGTACTTACCACGGCAGGCATGTGGAGGTCAGAAACTCTGTGATCAAGTAAGAGTTGGTGAAGAAAAAGAGCCCCAAAGGGAGGGAGAGCAGCCATCCATGGATGGAGCCATCATCTTGCACATTTAAAAAGAAGTGAGTCTTGCAAAATAAGAGAAACCACATCTCCACAAAGATAAAGAAAAGTCTCCTGAGGCCTCACAGGAAAAGGTGTTCCAGCAATCACACACACACACACACACACACACACAC
>LZPO01008185.1:41949-58883 GCA_001675575.1 Neotoma lepida | reverse complement strand
AAAAAAATACATATTCCTAAAATAGATAATACTAACTATTCCTAAAATATGTAATACTACTAGTCAATTTTAAAAACTGCTAATTGAATGATAACTATTTCAAACTCATTCATAATACATTCCTGAGGCATCCAGACAACACAGACCCTTGCAACTACTCTCTGTTGGCCAATATAACAGTTTGGTAAAACTTTAATGCTGACAACATCACTCAGTTAGGATGCAGGAAATAGAGAAATCAACCTATAACTGATCANTAAATTTTTTCTGCTGTATATCTTTCATAGTGAAGGAATATATTNAACAAGGACAGACATCAATATTCTCTGACCCATGCATGCTACAATATTGATATAATTGGCAAGATGTGTCCACTGGTGAAATAGTGGTATGATATTTATGGGGAATACCAATGGCTTTCTGAATGGATATTAACCATGCTCCATAGAAGAGATTTCATCTTTTAGCTTAAACCAGATCATAATCATGTAACTGGGAATATCAGAGACCCTACTAGAAAAATCAAAACTTTTTTTGCTAAATGTTTGCACTGTATAATTCCCAGATAAATATTTTATGTTTACACACACACACACACACACACACATATGTATATGTATATATATATATATATATGCTAACTCCAATCTTTTTAGGAGAGCTTCTTTTCACAAGGCAGTTGTTAATACAGAAAACCATGGCTGCTCAAATTAAAGAATACAAATAACTATGATTTCTCAGTTATAGATGAGTCATTTATATAAACCTATATCAAATCAAGGTGATGAAAGATNGGGTAGAAATATGTAAAAGCAGTTTATGGTGAGAAAAGACATCAAATACTGACTTATGGGCATTGCATAGGTATTTACACATTCACCCACACATCTGCAAAAGACCTGAATAAGACTATGTAAGTCAAAATTCCAGTTTAAAACACTAAGAAGACACCAAGATCTAANNCTATCAGAAGAGCTATTGGCAGTTAATGGCTGATTAAGGTGGGAGATTCATTCTACTTTATAGGCATAAACACTTATTTATTGCCCACACCACAATGGATAACCTAACAAGTATGTAAGTATGGGCAGCAATCATTGGATTCAGGGAAATATTTTTAATGATCCCAGCTGATGTTTAACTAGAATGGTCATAAAATCCATTATCTAAGCCAGGACACTTATGAGAAAAAAAGAACTATTCATAGTGAACCCAGGACAGCATGCATAATATAGACATTTCTTCTGCTGGCAAATTGGCACATATGACCACCCTGCTGTTTTTTTTTTGTTTTGTTTTGTTTTGTTTTTTTTTCCTTTCCTGGTTTTACTTTTGGCTTCTGGTAGAAATACTGGTTTTCACACAATGGAGTTTTAGGCCAAGGGGATGCTTACTCATGTGAGACCCTCCCTTTCCTAAACAGAACCAGAAGAGGAGTGGATTAGGGATAGAAATAGAGGGGTGATGGTGGAAGGGACTGGGAGAAGGAGAGGGAGGGGAAATTGCTGCCAGGACAAAAAAAAAAAAAAGAAAAGAAGAAAATCTACCAACAATGCCAAGCTGTTGTCAGGACAATAGATGATATTTTAAATGTTGTAGGAGGATTATTCATGCCCACTAAAGGGTTTCATACATATTTGTTCTCACTAATTCAAGGTAACAAATAGATATTCTTCCAAATTAAATTATACAGCTGAATGAGTCATAGTTCTCCAATGTTAAAAAACCTAACTTCTTCTTCAAATGGTGTATAAATATCACCTCAATCAATAATTTGCTTACAACTATATTTCATGATACAACTGGCAATATTTTTCACTGTTTTTTTTCTGTTATTGAAATGATCAATTACCTCTTAAAAAGTGTTTAAAATTGCTTTATACAACATTTNCTTNTTTGCTATTTGTATAGCATTAAAATTAGACAAAGGTAAATTTTTCTCCAAATTTCCTATNATAAATACTAAGAAATCATATGAGACGATAAGAATGCCCTTAAATGAGGATCTGCAATACAACAGTTCATTTAATGTTATGAGAATGGTAATATTTCCATATCCAATATATCAATACTTTATTGTTGCAAACATACAAACAAATGTTAAAATGAATCTACTTATTNCTTAGTGGCATTATTGTTGCCAACTTATATTTAATATATCAACAACAAATTACTATAATCACATGCAAATCATCTAAATTTTTAAAATGATGTCAAATATATAAAATAAACAAAGCACTTACTAGGTTACCCCTAAATTGCAATTGATATGTATTTATCCAAAGAACAGAACAACACTTAAAACATGAATATCCCCCCAGAAACTTTACAAATGCATCAAAACTAAATATTAACAAATGAAAGGGTNGAAAAAATTCTATGGGTTNAATACAATAGAAGATTTTGAATGATACTTTCAACAGCACTTTAAAAACATAATACAGACTAAAGAGGTAAGGTGTACAGTGATNTGTAATGTGATTTTCTATATTCATGAGGATGTAGCAGTATAAAATACTATCTTAGAGAATGCATTATTTTGAAAGAGGAAGAGGATATTTGGAAATAAAAACAAGTCCCTTCATTGGTATGAATGAATATTATGGCATATATATTTGTCATATTTTATTTTAAAAAGCACTCTATATGAATCTGTATTTAAATGTGAGCCTGTAGGATTATATGTGTAACACATGTATATAGGAGCTGGAAGAGGTCATAGGAGAGCATCAGATGTCCCTGAGCTATATTCATAAGCAGTTGAGAACCATCATGTGGGTGCTGGGAAACAGACACTGGTTCTCTACAAGAGCAAAAAAAATTCTCTTAGCTGCTGTGTGATGTCTTCAGCATCCAATCTGCTTTTCAAAGTCTGAATATGGTTTTTGAGAGCTAGTTCATTGATTAAGAGAACTGTATGGTTTCACAGAATTCAGAAATTCCATTCAAATCATCCATGTAGTAGCTCACAGCTGTTTGTAAACCAGACCNAGGGGATCTGCCTTCTGCAAGCACCAAGAAAATATATTTGGGGCACAGTCATTCTTGGAGGCCAAGCATCCATACACATAAAATAAAAGTAAAAGAATTGAAGTGAAGCTGATCTCCCCCNAAAAAAAGATGTCTGAAGATAAAAATTAAAGTGCTAGTCTATTANTTACCTACTATTAATGCTTCACTCTTTCATGGTTTTGCACATTTCCTTGTGATTTTATTTTAATAAGTCAACATGGCAAAGTTATTTGAGTATAAGTTCTTCATATTTGACTGCTCTTATGAGCTTTGTTATACAGATGTATTTTAAAATTCATATAAACTACATTCCCACTTGCATAGTAATCATGTAATTTAAAGAACTAAGTTTTCTTTTAAGATAACAAATCTAATAGAAATTTACACAATATTTTACCCAGTATATGATGTCATTTGTACATCATATAGGTTCTCTAATTGAATTGTTATAAATCATTGAGAAAAGTGCTATCTAATATAATNTTTAATAATTATATTTAGACTATTAAAATTACAATAATTAATATTGGGATTGTTTAAGAAATTTCATCTTCTTGAGAGAGTAGATACTATTTTATTCTACTCATCAACTAATTGTTAGTGAGATCTCTGAGAATAACAGGTTTTAATATACAAATTTTACTTACAAATACCTCTGAAACTTGAGTATTATTCCCAGTTGTCAAACATATATCATGGTAATGATTAAGGATGAAACTAAAAAATAGGATTTGACATTTCCATGTAAGCATTTCCTTTTCATAACATGATACATATTTTCAGAGCAAACTCTGCTATTGAAGTATGTGAGGAAATTTATTACTGCAAATATTATGATTCAAATATGAGAAGCTGATTCCACCTTAAAGTATGAAACTTCTTGAGATGTCCCAGAATAACTGTGTGAACAAAACAGTATGTGCATGAGCTATTNAAGCAAATATGCTTTCATGGACCCACTTTATTATATAAACTTGTGGTGACATACTGTTTGTAATGTAGGCAATAAAGCTTCCCTGAAGATCAGAAGACAGAGCTAGTTACGGAGTTATCCATTGAGTTCAGGCAGTGGTGGCACACACCTTTAATCCTAGAGGCAGAGATCTGTCTAGATTTCTGTGAGTTCAAGGCCACACTGGGCTAGAAACAAAGCCAGGCAGTGGTGGTATACACCTTTAATTCCAGCACTTGGGATCACACACTTTTAATCCCAGCACTAGGAAGGTTGAGACAGGAAGTGATATGGATGGTCAGAGAAAGTAATATAAGATGGGAGGAGACAGGAACTTGGACTCTTTCAGGTTGAGGAGTTGGTGAGGTAAGACATGGTAGCTATGGCTTACTNTGCTTCTCTAATCTTTCAGCTTTCACCCTGATATCTGGCTCCAAGTTTTTATAATAAGACCATTTAGGATTCATGTAACTTCTGGAGCCCAACTTTTGGGGTAAAAATTCAAGTAAAAGCCACTTGTCTGAATCCCTACCCTGCTGACCAACTTTCTGTTGCAGCCTATCTACAGCAAACTCCATANACTTTTGGGCTCCAAAAGCCACAGGAAGTTAGCCTCTTTCACATGTTGCCCCATGGCACAGCTTGCTCTTTTGCTTCTTTCCTCTCTCAGTGAGTTGTAGCTTTCACTGGACCCCCTCCTTGACTGCTGCCATACTAGGTAGCTGCCTCACTTCACTGTCACCTNAATCATAATTGTCAGCAGATTTGGTGAGTCAATTGGGATTTCATAAAGATGGGAATTAGTTTTTAAAAAAAAGACAGAGGGAACTTTTATTCCCACATTAAAAAATGGGAAAAACTATTACAATGGAAGGAGTTTGGTCTCTGTTTGATAATATGCTATACAGTTTGAAAATGGAACAATTAAATGAGAGGAAAATTAATTTAGATGGGATTTACATGATGTCAATTATAATGTTATTGGTTTGATAATTCTTGTTTTATCCCTAAAACTGCTGCTTTATATGAGTGCCAAGTGGGTTGATATGAGTGCCAAGATACCAGTCTTAGAAAAACTTATTAAAACAGATCATAGAGATATTCAGACCCAGACAGAGAAATTCAAAGGAGAACTAATCTCAACATTGAATTGTAAGGTTACAGAGAAACAGCCTAAGGCTTCTAAATAGCCAAATTTAATTTATCCAATTACCTTACAGGAACTGCCAAGTGATAGATATCCCCAAGATTGTGTAAGAAATGAATTGACTCCNGTGCAAAAGTTAGATTTGAGGAGATTTAAGGAAGCAATAGTCCTATATGGCATGCACTCACCCTTTGTGAAGCAGATCTTAAACTCATGGTCAACTTATAGTAGAATTATCCCACAAGACTGGAGAGATTTGGTTACAACAGTCTTAGGGCCTGGTCCCCAATTACAATGGAAGACCTGGTGGAAAGATGAGGTTAAGACCATTGAACAATGAAGTAGGGCTAGAGATATTGAAATTTGCCAAGATCAACTTCTTAGAGAGGGCAATTATGCTGATATACAAAAGCAATCTTTATATAATGAATACACCCTGGCTTTATGCCACACAGCGCCTTGAATGCTTGGGACATAATTGAAGAAGTAGTAAAGAAAATTGAGTCATTTACAAAAGTTATACAGGGCCCAAAAGAAACCACTGATTTCTTAGAAAGATTGACTTCAGTAGTAAATACAATGTGATACCAATTTCAGAAGCTAGATGAATAATAATTGAATCTCTGGCTTATGAAAATGCTAATTCAAAATGCAAAAGGGCAATTAGGACATTAAAGTAAAGATCAACACACTTGGAGGAATGTATCTGAGATACAATCAATATTGAATCTCATGATCATGATGATGCTTGAAAAAAGAGGTGATTTCCAGAGGTTTGAAGAAAAATTGTAACGTCAGATGTTTCAATTGTGGTAAATAAGGTCAGCTAAAAAGGGATTGTAAACAGGACATTCCTAGAAACAATGTTTTTTCAAGGAATAATCCCAACAGAATTCTCCTCCCTTCCGGATTATGCAGAAGGTGAGGCAAAGGCAGACATTGGACTAATAAATGTAGATAAACAAGAGACAGACAAAGGAATATCTTGCCTTTGCCCTTGGGAAATACCCTAAGGGGTCTCTCACAGGCCCCCATGTCAAATTCAATTCAGTCCTTTCCTGTCATTATGGAAGAAACTCCTTCCCAGAGCAATCGGAATGAAACCATACTGCTCTGGATGATAGAACAGCTTTAGAAAACAACACAAAAATTTAAGTAAAAACCATAAATAAAAATTGATAAAGATTAGATTTGGAAACCTCCCCAAAGTTAGGGTTGGATAAGGGTTTTGTTTTTGTCTTTTAGGATCATGAAGGCTAAGGAATCTGAAGAACACTGAACAAATGAGACATCTGAAGAAAAAGGACAAATCATCCAGAAAAAAAAATTCCCATGAAAAAGAGTGAATTGAGCTACTGTTAAAACTGTTCTGTGAGCCAGAATCTGATCTGCTACCTCCTCTGAAGCTAGGAGCTTGTGTTCTGACCCTAGGAAGTCAGATCTTTCTGCTAGAACCGCTGGATCATCTGCTGTCTTGCATCCAGCATTGCTTGGCCTGGTATAAGAGCAGAGTGATCACCCTGTATCAGGGAGATGAAAGAGAAGAAGAACAAGAAGGATTCCACCATGACAGGGATGATATGTAGGAGTCTATTACTATCAGAATGTTAGTGAGTGAGCTAGAAGACTCTGAGCTGGATAAATCAGCAGCTTTTTCTCAGAGCAGTAGTGTAGGCATCAAGAGTAGCATCTATGCATCTCTCATAATGGAAGTGTGTGAAGTTCTAATTGGTTGGATCGGGATCCATCCCTAGTGCATGAGCTGGTTTTGCTTTTTTTTTGGAGTGCAATGCCTGTGGTGGGACACCTGATGCAGCCTAGGCACAGGGAGGAGGGTCTTGGACCCACCTCAAGTGAAAGTACCAGGCTCTGGGGACTCTGCATGGGAGACCTTGTGTGGGAGGAGGTGGGATTGGGGGGTGGATGGGTTGAGGGGCAAGGCTGGGGGGCAGGAGGAGGGAGGAGGGAGGAGAAGGGGTTTCTATAGTTGGTATGTAAAATAAGAAAATCTTTTAATAAAAAAGAGAATATAATTCCTCCATTAGTAATTTCAGCAAGAGTAAGTTTGAAGAGATTCTGAGCATATTTATGTGTTACAAGAAGTTCTCTGACATCCTTAATGAAAAAGCTGGTAAAGACAAAACTAAAATGATCAATAAGACAAATGATAGCCTTTTGTCCATTAAAGTTGTGTCTGATCTTCTCACTCCTCTTTTTAGAGGTAGCATCCAGAGCCATGAAGAGAGCCTGTCTGTCATGTGGTCCAGCAGTGAGTTTATGCATTATGCAGTGAGCATATCTCTGCAGAAGGTGCAGCAGCTAAGAGGAAGAGGGCATATGAGTGGTCCTGATGGCCAAAACCAGACAATGGCTTTCAGAATCTCTGTGACATAAACTGGTTTAACAAAAGATTATTTCCAGTGATAATGACATGTGTAATTTCCTTGCCATCTCAAAATTTAATCGATTAAAATCATTTTGCTATTTTTGACACTAATTGTCTAGTTCTTCTCATGAGTGACAGAACTTCAACCACCCCATCAGTCAGTACCATTGTGTCCAAACAACTTTGTTGTAAAGAATATTAGAGCATGTGTATAGCATTAGCTGTTATATAGGTTGACATAATGTAGCACACATCTTGAAAATGTTTTTTTTTTTTTTTTTTTTTTTTTTTTTTTTTTTACTGTCACTAGGGTATTGAACACCAGGTAATTTAGAGGATAGAAATAAAGTCATGTACATACATACACATGAACATAAATGGATAGACTCAGAGAAGCATGTGGTTAAAATGCAAAGAGATATTATATGCTGCAAATTATATGCCCTTGGTTGCTGTTAAATGCATAGTCTAAAAGTAATAGAAGTCTACATTTGTATTGTTGGTGCAAAATACAACAACAACTTAAACAAAATAAGCAAATATTCTGAGCCAAATAGCAGAACCTTGGTCCAGGAACATGGATTTGTATTGCCTAGTTAACTTTTTCCAACATGGAAGCAATGTCATGAAATTTAAAGTTACAGAAAAAGAGAAATCATAAATAATAGAGTGTACTCTGCAGATTGATGGAGACCACAGGTAGGTATGTAACAGCATAGCAAGTAAATGCTCTAAAATTAAGTTGCTATGTGTTGAGGTTTTTAGCTTTGGGATTGATGGGAGCTCATAGCATTCTAAAAATATATTGCAAATTTNGACATTAGTGGAAAAAGAATGCAAAATCTTACACAGGTGGACAATGAATGAAAATTAAGGAGAGTAAAGATCACAATATTTTCCTTTTTCTAGTTCATTCCTCCAATCCTTGTTAAGCAACAGAAGGTGTACATGAAATGGTTATAGGAAGGGGAGGGAAATGGTAAAGATATTTAATTATATTTTAATCTAAAAATGTTGATTATTTTTAAAAATATAAAATGTGAAGTATAAATGGAAATGTTTTGGGAATTATANTGTGACTTAGGTAGGAAATGACAGATGGATCAATATGATCAATATCATTATATGAACATGCTTTATATTACCAACAATAACTGAATATCATTTAAAAAAATTGAAAAAGAATANTAAATAAAACTTGTTATAATTTGACTGTGTATATTCAGTTTTCCAAGTCTCCACAGTCAGCAATTTAGGAACAGATAAGGGGATTTGCGTGTTCTTTAACATGGTGTAATTATTACTGTAGGAACTCCATTTGAGTGTGGCAAAGAATTACTCATAATATAGCTTGCCATATCTGTATTTGATCATTACACCATGGATAGTTACTAGTGAGAAAACACAATCGCTATCCAATGGGTGCCACTCTAAATTGGACAAAAACAGTTTTCTTTCTTTTCTGAAAATTTTGTTTAAATGTATTGCCTTTGCTATTTATCTGTACCTAACTCAGTCTACATTTAGTATGGGTACAAACTACCAATTAAAACTAAAACATTGTATTTATTGCTGACTTTTTAACTTTTCATGAATCTAAGTGAACTATTGAGCCCAAAAGTACACTTAGAAAGCATACCTACTATTTACATGCCATGTTCAGCCCCTTATGTTTAAAGGAAGAAGGAGGGAAGTGTCTGTTATTTCTATTAGAAGGAGGAACTCATGTGTTTCTGTGAGGAATTGACTTCAGGGTAAGTTATAATTTAGAATTTCCTACTGAGTTAATAACAGGTAGCTAAAGTTCAGAAGTGTAGCAGTAATTACTTTGCCCAAAATCAGAGAATTTTCTGGATAGCATGCATGTACACTGGAATTACGCATAACCATCCTTTCTTTGTGGTTTTAAGTATATGCNATTTAATGTTTCTTCTCCTAAAATATCCAAATGTTATGTCATAATAAGACAGTTTGAGTATTTTGTTCCCCCCATATATGATATTTTTAAAGAAAATTCACTAAATGCTAGATGTGTAATTTATATTTATCAAGTTTCAGTAAATCACAAGATAATAGTTTTTATTCCCAATTGAAATACCCTTGAGCAGAGAAGAATCACGTTTTGATGGTTCAGATATTATGTGATGAACAGTACAAATTGTCAAACAACCTAAATTGTAACAGGGTTATAGTAAAGTATATCATATGCAATTAGATCTTAAATGATGACTTGTGGGTTATTTGTATTAGGTTATTTTATAGTAATGTTTTCCTCCTATGCTCCTTTGGTAAGCTGCCCGGTCAAACTCATCATTGGCATTTTATATTTCTCTTTCATTTGGTTTTGAATCCTGCACAGGATCAAGGCATCTGCTCTCCTAACACTTGGTCCCCACCACACATTATTTTCACAGTTACTTTATTAAACTAGCACAAACTCTTTCCTTCACGTCTTTTACTTTGTTAGGTTATAGGTAAAAATGTGGCAAGTCTCATGATATTATTTATTGTATATTTTAAGACTCTAATTCAAGTGTCATTCACTGTTGAGGCATTATCACAAGATGTGGGGACCAAGAGTGAAAAGCATTCAGAACAGGGAACTATCCAACAAGGGTCTTGAAACACTGAAAATGTACGAAAATCGTTCTCAGTTTTACATAAAGGCTAACTGTCTATTCTCTTTCCATGAGACATTAATTTCTCATTGATGGCACTAGATTTCCTATATGAGTATATTCAAGTTTGTTGATGGCTTTTATATACATTATAGGAAATGCCCTTTGGTCTTCTGAGCTTGAGGAGACCTTAGGCAGGTTCCTTCNGTATACAGATAGGATTATGTTCCCTCTTTCTTATGATCACTTGCAAATCAACAAATTAAAAAAAAAAAGAAGCCCTGTATCATATGAAATTGTCTTTGCTCTTTCAGGTTTTAAACTACTCAGACNACCTATTTTGTTTATCAATACAGAAATATTTTTTCTCAAGGTTGAGGGACCAGCCCATAGAAGGGCAATTTTCTAGAAAGATTAACCCCCATCATTAAACCTCAACCCAAACTTTCCCCAATTCCATGATTCACGTGCTCTCTCTCAAAATTCAGATGAAACACACAGTGAGAGCCCAGGAGAGGAAAGGTAAAAATAGAGTTTATTGTATAGCATAACACCCTCACAATGGCAAGGGGCAACAATAGCCAAAGTGACCATTCTCCCAAGAGATATTTATGAGAGTTTTTAAAGCTATTTCTAAATTCCCTAGAATAATCAGCTTCTCTTGAGTAATTTAGTACTGTCTGGTGATTGACAGTATTTAGATTGACTGATACAGGAAGGGACAATGGTATATCTTCATTTTTTAAAAGAAATCCTCTTAGGAGATCTTAAATTTGTAAAAATTAGGACTTTAAGAGTTTGAATTAAACAGATATCATTAATGACTTTCTGGTAAATGTAGGATGTCATGCTCATGCCAAAGATTGAAAGAGAATTAAGACTCCAATCTTCTGAGTAGTAATAAAGTCCTTCACTTTCAAGTCTTTTTTTTTTTTTGAGTATTGATTGTAGTTTGAGGTCCAGTCTCAATGACCTATAAGTCTGTTAATATCTTAGTATCACTGAGTTTCTGTTGGAGGATAAGACCTCGATTGTTATTATCATAGGTACCTAATACAATATCACCAAAATATTTCACTATAATTCATATTTACTTCTATTTACTCCTATTTGTTCTTATCTGAAAGTTCTAAAGTCATGGAAAGAATTAAAGGAAAAAAGAAAATATATGTGGATATGAGTAGATGATAGATAGATAGATAGATAGATAGATAGATAGATAGATAGATAGATGATAGATAAAGATAGACAGATTCTGTTGATGATTGCTTTTGCTCCAGCAGCCTGCAATCTGCCTCCTAGTGCTAAGAAAGTTAAATAGCAGGGAGATAGCTACCTGATCACTATAAAGTTACTTTCAAGTCATGTGACATATATATGTGATATATTTAGCAATGCATCGATGCCAATATATTGTTTTGGAGTCTCTAGGAAATCTCTAAAAATTACTTAAAATAACTCTAATGGATGGATGTATCCCACATCTGCTATCAACATTTTTTTGTCAACCTATGGATTCTGGGATGAGTATATTACCCTGTGTTGCATAACTACTGTTAAATTTTTCATACACACACACACACACACACACACGTGTATGTTTATAATAGTAAGTTTCCTTTTTTTTTCAAATATCCTTAGTGTTAGCTACATGTATGTCTTAGGGTTTCTATTGCTATGAGAAGACACCATGATCACAGAAATTTTTATAAAGGAAAACATTTAATTGGGTCTGGCATGTAGTTCCAGGGGTTTAGTCCATTATCCTCATGGTGAACAGCATGACATGGTGCAGGCAGACATGGTGTTGGAGGAGATGAGAGTTCTACATCTTGGTTGGCAGGCAGGGGGAGTCTGCCCATTCAGCTTAGCTTGAACATATGAGACCTCAAAGCCCACCCCCACAATAACACACTTCCTCCAAGGTCACAGGTCCTAATCATGCCACTTCTTATGGTCCAAATATTCAAACACATGAGTCTATGTGGGCCATTCCTGTGCAAACCATGGGACTATACATCCTCAAACATGCACTTTTTCTCTATCTCTCCATTTCTCTTCCCACTTAAGCCTCCATCTCCATTATCCCTCTTGCCCTTTCTTAACACTGATGTTCAATATGCTATCTTTTATAATGCTTTTCTTTGTCTCCACCAATATTTCCTTTCTATATTATTAGGCTCTATAGACATTTTAATTAAAATAAAAAGCTAATGCTTCTATGCTAAGATACATATATTATATCTTACCTGTCTATCTGAATCTTGTTTAATTCACTCAATGCAATGTTGTCCATATATTTACTTGAAAATCTTATAATTTCATATTTTTTATAGATGAATGACATTTCATGGTGTATACATATCACATTCTCTTTATGTATTCCTTGATTGGTATTTCTTCTTCTAAATATTCACTATTCAATATTCCATTTAATAAAATATTAAATTCTGTCTGCATATTGGGGAAAGATAAATTTCCCCAATATTATTGAGCCAACACTAACACACACAAATAAAAAAAGTATTAGGATTGAAATACAATTTGTTTTGATTCAAATCATTGATTATCAAGCTTGACTACCACATTAATGACTCAAATGGATTTAAAAATACTATTTGGATTCCACATATACTGTTAGACTGGGAAATGAAAAAGCCATTCAAAAATTTTGAGAGCTTTCTAGGATCTTCTGGTGTGATTCCCAGGTTAGGGGCTTTGGCTAAGAGAAAGCACGGCAAAGTCTCTTCATTCTTTTCAGTCTCTAAGTATACACAGTGTTTTGCAATACTTTTAATTACTAGAAGATTTTCAAAAATTAGGTATCATTATNCACATATTATATAAATGCAAGTATCAAAATCATGAGCAATATTCTAATTTATTTAACTGATAATTTATCATACAAGATTAAAAGTAATTTGAAATTTGAAAACATATTTTCTTCAGTTTTCTACAACCTGGAGGCTAGAAGAAACTTCAAGATACAGTGGTCATTAACATGCATTTTGAAAAACTCTTACCAGACATTTATGCTTATATCAATTTAAATAATTAAATATCTCTAATGTTATACAATCTATCCTGACAGCAAAATTTTTCTCAACTTCTGCTTTTACTTATAAAAAACTAAACTATGGTTATTTTAGAGGATACTCTATTCTTAGCATAAAACCCAAACACAAATAAAACTGTAAGTATGACAAAGTATTACTGTAAGTATGGTAGAAACTTTTTATCTTATTCTGTTCTATTTCTTTATCTGATACATCATTATTTTCCTTTGAATATGTCATATCAATATCTCTTAAAGACAGATATATTTTCCATATTCTACTTAAACTGCTTATAATGTTTAACATCAACAATTATTTCTAAATTTTTTGACTTTGAATATTAAAGTACTGAAATTTGAATTTCCTCACTTTCAAATATCCTTGAAAACAACTTTTCTTTCCAATTAATCATTAGTATTCATTTATATAACTTTTGGTGGAAGGTACTGAAGTATGATATAAAACTAAAACTTTTGCCTAAATTAATTTATCATATTTATCTTTTTTAATGAAAATATAAAGAACATCTGTTCAAAGCACTTCATTTTAAAACAAGTGACAAGGAGTGGGGCTGAACAGTCAATGGGAAATGGCTGTGCCTTCAGTGTATTTGGTGCCACTGCCAAAGAATAAATGGGGTTTTGTGCTACCTGTCATGAATTCTATGTATTCCCATAACAATAACTTATACCTATTTTATCTTCCACCGACAAGGTAGAAACGGTCAATGGTTTCTAGAGAATCTCTCTGAGAGTAATGCCTTTGCATGTGAAGTGAAACCCAGTGTTCTCACTACACTTAGCATATGAGAAAGTCCAGTTCCTGTGCTTAAGCAAGGTGTTTGCACATGCTAATGTATACTTCAATTGTCACCGTGTGGTGGTTAGCATGAGTGGCTACTGGAAACTTCTAGGANGATGCTGGGAACCAAATACTTCCAATTGTGTAACATTATGTAAATCATTCCCTTCTCTATGCTTTCATCATCTGTAAAATGAATGTGAAATTTCCTCCTAGGGTGAATGTGAAAATTAAGGTTGTATGTGTGTTGGGGCTAGAGAGATGGTTAAGAGATTAGAAACACTTACTGCTCTTGAAAAAGATTTAGTTCTTTCCCAGCATCCACACAGTTATAGGTAACTCCAGTTTCAGGCAATCCAATTCCCTCTATGACCTCTGCTGGCACTACACGCTCATGGTGCACATACAATTTTTGGTGGTTTAAATGAGAATGGCCCCCAGAGTCTCTTATTTTTTAATGTTTAGTCCCCCATTGGTGGAACCATTTGGGGAAGATTTAGAGATACAGGCTTTTTGGAGTAGGTGTGCCACTACAGCGGGCTTAGAGGTTTCAAAAGTCCATGCCTTTTCAGTCTCTCTCTCTCTCTCTCTCTCTCTCTCTCTCTCTCACACACACACACACACACACACACACACACACACACACATACACACATACACACACACTCTGTGTCTCTGTCTCTGTCTCTCTTGTCTCTCTCTTACACACACTCTCCCTGTCTCTGTCTCTGTCTCTATCTCTCTCTCTCTCTCTCTCTCTTTGCCTCATGGTTGTTGCCTCAAGATATAAGTAAGCTCTCAGTTACTGCTCCAGCACCACGTTTCTGTCTGCTATTTTGCTCCCTACCATGATGGTCATGTCCTAACCCCTCAAACTTTAAGCCTCCAATAAACCCTTTGTTCCCTAAGTTGCCATGGTCATGGTGTTTTGTAACAGTAATTGGAAAAGTAACTTAGACACATATACTCAGGCACACATACATAAACAAAAAATAAATAAATAAAATAAAAACTGACAGCCAAAGAAAGAAATGTGATCCATGTTTTGTAATTAATAGAAAATTTTAAAGCCTATACAATATGTCATCAAAATTTTAAGTTTTAAAAAATAAAATAAAATAAAACCCAAGCATGAAACTAGCTTACTGATATGATCGGTAATTTTGTTTTGCATCTTGTGTAGTATAGATCCTGACTTTTAAAAAAAATATATTATTGAGCCCCCTTGGTAAAATAAAAGAGTTTTTGTTTTTAAATTGAATACCAGGAATGTTTTCTTAATTTAAGCATGACTGCACTAACTTTTGTGTTATCAGTGAGTAAATTTTAGCTCAGTTCTTTCTTAAATCTGCTCACCTTCTGGCTGTACCTTTTATTCTTCATTGTTTTATTGGATTCAAAAAAGAATTTCGGTCTGTGCTTTAAAAAGGTGTATTTTTGAAAAAAAAACGGATTATACATATTGATAAAAAGAGAATAAGAAATTTCCCAAAATTAGATAATTTGCAAAAATAATCCTTATAGAATCCTGAAATGAAAAACTAGTCCATCTGTCGGAGTGAATTATACTTAGTAATAACATAGTGTTTTCTCAGATCTCACTTAAAAGAGACTAAACTGGCATTTTTANTGCATGTCGTTTTAGTCAGTGTGATATAATTTTCAGTTCTTTTGATTAATGAGTAAGGCCTCAGCTCTCAGGTGCTACCTATTTGTTCAGAAGCCATAGAATCCCTCCGACTTAACTGGCTTAAACACACTTTTGACTTATTTAATTAGCTTCTCTGGAGCTGCTAATAACCATACAGCCTTGACTGTGAACCATGTAATTATCTTGACATTAATTCTCTCCCTGGGATATCTTATTCTTGAGGTCATCATTTCTCCACTTCAATTTCTGGCTAGTAATTTTACAACAGTAATAAAACCAGTACTGAAAGATGCTCATGAATATTATACCTTGAGATTTTGTGGGCTAAATTGTTTAGATTTTACTCTTACTCCAATAGCAACTAATTGTTGTATATTATTGATTAATCATAAAAAAGTTAGGAGACAAACCTAACCATTTTAACAAAGNTGAATCAATGACATTCTGAATAAATCTATGCACAGTAATATCTTACTCTTATTTGTTTGTTTCTTCGCTATTTTGGTTTTGATGATATATGTTTGGTTAAATTTTTGTTACCAAGAAGTAAAATTATTACAAATATTGAACTGAAATATTTATTAACCAAGAAAATGTACTTAAAAAATCATATATCTTGCTAAGAAGAATGAAAAAATGTGAGTGTGTGTGTTTTTAAAATGAGAGAGAGCAAGAAAAAAATAAGATAAAAAGGTGAATGTCTGTGGTAGACAATAAGTACATCGTAGATTTCTTCGAATTCAAATGAATATATTAATTATAGTTTTCATGGAAAATGACATTTCATTAGACTAAATTACATTCAAATAAATTTCTTAAAAGTTTCTGAATGAATCCCACTAGTTCTGAAATAGATTAAATGTACACACCAAGACGAAATTGTCACCCAGTATCCAAACAGAGGAATAGTTACACTCATGAAATTCCACACAATTTTCAGGTATTAGACCTTGGACAACTGTATTGCCTTTTCTTCCCTTGAGGCAAGAATGGCTTCCAGAAGTCTTTACCTCCATGTTTTCTAGAAATAACAATGAACATAGCAAACACCAGTTGAGGGTTCTTCTACCACTAATGACCAGGGTTTTTTACCACTATAATGTATGCCTCATGGAAATACTCAAACTTCCTGTACAGGTATTAAGAGAAAAATAAGCTACAGCTACACACCTCCAGACTCCAAAGCCACCTTCCTAACACTACCACAAGTGAAATGTATGTCTCTTTCCATTTGCTTGAAAATTCTTGGTTCCTCAACCCTACTCCCAAGAAATTTGTTCCTCTTTTGTATCCTCTGCTCTGTAACTAAAG
>LZPO01008185.1:13741-25999 GCA_001675575.1 Neotoma lepida | reverse complement strand
CTACATATGCACATCTTAAAACCACATGATTAACTGGTGAAGGCAGAGGCCAGATCACAGACATTTGATTCTGGAACTGGGACTTAAAAGAAGTTGTTAACTGCCATGTGAATAATGGAAACTGAACCAGAGTCCTCTTGAAGAGTCTTAACTGCTGAAGAATCCTGTTGTGGAATATTTCTTTACACTGTGTGAAGATGTGTCATTGTGATTGGTTTAATAAAAACCTAAATGACTAGACAGGAGGTATAGCAGGGACTTCTGGACAGAGAGAGCTCTGGGNANAAGAAAAGAANAGTCACCAGCCAGATGCAGAAAGAGAGAGAAAGANGTGCAGGAGGAGAGGTAAAGGCCACTAATCATGTGACAACTTGCAGATCAATACAAATGGGTTAATTTAAGTTATAAGAACTAGTGGGATAAGCCTAACCTATAGGCCAAGATTTTATAATTAATAAGAAGTCTCCATGTTCTTTTTNTGTCAGCTCCTAGCCNAAAGAAAAATCCATCTATACAATCTCTTTAGCCTTTAAAACTTTTTAGCTAATTTTTAACAACATGGGGTTTTAGAGGTCATTGCTAATAAAGGCATATATAATTAAAGAACAATATGAAGGTAGAACAAANGACAAGCACTAAAAATGTAGATCTAGGACAAGCTGCACAATAGAATCCACCAATATGAAAAGAAATAAGAGGTGTTTTAAAGACAGTATGTACAGATAACCAGACAAAAAGGGGGAATAAATTAAGAATCTTGTTAGCTTGTTCTATATTTCTCTTGTTGTCTCCTTTTACTTTTTTCAGTTTCCCTTACACAAATCATTGTGTGGTGACTACACAGCATTCACAGCTATGCTCTAGACCATCCTTTTAAGGTTATGTAGTTTTTTGTTTGCTTTCTAACTTTTATTCTTCTCCCATATATTACATCCCAACCCAACAGCAGTTCCTCCTCCCTCTACTCCTCTCAGTCCCTCCCATGGTCCCCAGATCAACTCCTCTTTTTAACTTCAGAAAGGCAGGCAGGCAGGCAGGCAGGCAGGAAGGAAGGAAGGAAGGAAGGAAAGAGACTCCCCAAGGGATATCTGGGAAATATATCCTAATGTGTTTCCGGGCACAAATCTTCATATCAAGGTGGATGTGGCAATCAAGTAGAAGGAAAAGCAAAGGCAAAAGTGTCAGAGACACTCCCCACTCCCATTGTTGGAGACCAAACTACACAACCAGAAGGTATATGCAAAGAAATTAGCTCAGACCCAGACAGGGTCCATGTTTGTAACTTTAGTTTCTGTGATACCTTATGAGTCCTGTTCAGATGAATCTGTGGCCCATGTACTCCTGGTGTACTGGTCCCCTCTGCCTCCTCCAATCCTTCCTCCCCAGCTGGGATAATTTCTTTGTACACCTTTTGAAGATGTTCACTGTTTAACCTTACCTGCCTAAGGTTTCTGAAAGGTTTAATAAAGATCTGAATAGTCAATAACAGGAGACAATAGACAGGACTTCTGGGGAGAGAGAAATGCTGGGAAAGAATCTGAGGCGTGGTGGATTCTCCAGGCAGATACAGAGGAAGTCAGACTACTGTACTGAGGAGAGACAACAAGCCATGTGGCAGGATGTAGATTAACAGAAACTCGTTAATTTAAGTTTTAGGACCTAATTGGGAACAAGCCTAAGCTAAGGCCAAGCTTTCATACTTAGTAAGAAGTCTCCATGTCATTATTCAGTTGCTGGCAGTTAAAGAAAGACTGGCTATATTTGACATCCATTGTGGAGGCACATATATCCAAGCATAGTGCCTGAGAAAGTTCCAGACACATAGCCAGACTCAGCTTCCTAGCAACAGCAGTCTAGAGGCAAGGTTCCTTTAGAAAACACTGCTGTGCAGCTAAACACTTGAGTAGCACCTATGAGAAGACTAGATAGAAATACCTGCTACAGCCCAACTTCTCAGAGTTGGGACTCTTAGGCATGGCTCCCAGCCAGTGCTTGCTCAGCTTTCACAAACCCATCTGCTAAGCAAGGCCTCAGGTGGAGCCTGAAGACACACAGAAGGGCAAAAGGAACATTTTCCAGGATCCACTGTGTACAGATGTAGCATTCTCTCAGATTGATTTGTGAGTGCTCCCTGAGTGTGAACAACCCTTCCTGTGGAGTCAGTCATGGCAGGTAGCCTGGCCCTTGAAGGCTTGACTAACATGGTCAGAGAATGGTTGCAGGCATGCAGAAAGCCTGGCCCAGGATGAAAAAACCTCTGAACAGGTACAGTATGCTTGAAAATGTGCTTAGTTGCTGAAGAAAGAAAGGAAAATAAGTATAGACACTAAAAGAACCAATAGTTTGAAAATAATAAAGTGAAGTCTTTAAATAGAAAGTAAAGTAATATAAAAAGAATAAGCCATGTAAAAATGGGAAATACCATAGCACAGTGTGTTTGGACCCTATATGGTGCTTTACAAACTTAAAATTTTTAAATATTAATGAGCCAAAAATGATAGCTGATGAGAGACATTGGATTGTAAAAACAATTGTTGAATTAAACCATCATACATATTTTAATAATATCTTAATTTCAGAAGAAAGTCATGAAATGTGTTGTGTTGGGAGAAATGTTATGCCTTTGTTTCCACAGGAAAGGAAAAGCTATGGATTCCTTCAAAATTAATAAAGATCAAATTTGACCAGGAAGGCCTCCTGAAAATGTTGGCTACAGACATGAAGAAAGAAACCAAGAAAAACTACAAGACAGGTGATATATATGCTAATCCCGCTACATGGGAACAGCTATGAGACTGGATGATATGTAATAAATCTTGTTGGCCACAGAGTCTTCATGAGAGTTTGGTTATGCATTGCAACCAGACTTATAAAGTTGACAGATCTCTTTTACATGCTCAAACAAAGAACAACAACAACAGCAAAAATCAGTGTTAGCTGACTTGTGCACACCACACATCTCATACTAGTATTAATGCAAATGTGTATTTACCTTTGAAAGTTTGTGTGTTTTCAGAACCAAAGGACCAGTCACCAATGAAGACAAGATGAGTACCCCAGGTGATCCAGCCTCTCAGAATCCCTCCATTGCTCTTTACTCAAAAATCTGCATCAAGGACAAGTTCAAAACAGCTAGCTAAGATGATCCAGCCTCAAAGACTACTTCAGCCAGGACTTCAAATAAGCCCTGCACTTTTCCATCACACAGAGATTGGACAACTAATGATACAGTCAGCTTTTCCAGGACATGACCATATCCCAGTTTTCTCATAGTTCCTGAAAGTTGTCATTGCCCCAAGACAACAAGAAATAGTTTTATTATTATGCCCACATACTCAAGAGATGAGGTGGGTGGCTTTTGGTCATTTGGTGGGGTATGGACCTTTGTCATCATTTAGGTTGGTCATTTGCAAGTTGTTATCAGTCATTGTCAGGGAGAAAAGTAAGCAATGGAGTTTAGATTCTGGGATTGCTTTCTGAAAAAGAAAAAAAAAGTGGGTGAAGGAATGATAGGATAAAGGACAGATTATTAAATCTACTTTTAAAATTAAAAGCAACTACTAGTCTCATATATTTTACATTTTGGTATGGATTTTTGTATGTTGGTACAAATTTAAGGTTATTTTTGTAGTAATATACTGTATATTTATTTCTGCTCTTGATTAAGGTATTGTAAAAATGCACCTTATTTAAAAATATAATATAAAGTTCTAGTCCTTGAAAGCTATTATTACAAACTGTTTAGAATAATTAAGAAATGCAGGTTAGCAGTTAGTCACCTATAACAATCAAACTTGTAGTCATGTTAGGTTTGTTTTAAAGGTTGAACAGAGGTATATTTTAGATAGAGAAGTAGTCTTCAAATTCTTCAGAGATCTACAGAATATGGCATTTAAAATGTTTTAGAAACAAGGCTTTTCATGACAGTGAGACAATCTGCTTTAAGAAAATGATGAGCATCTAATAATCTCCATATGTAGTTTGCTTTAAATGTGGCAAAGCTAGTTACTGGGCAAGAAACTGCCTTTGCCTCAGCTGCTGACAGTATGCTCTCTAAATTAGACAAGCAAGTTGAATGCCAAACTTTACCAAGATGAGGTAGGAAGTCCTTCGAAATTGTTGCTTTATGAAAAAAGTCTGTCAGATATTCTGAGCCTATAGGCCAAAATTGGATTCTCTAACATTTTAGAGGAACCTTGGGTGACTGTACTGGAGGGCAGCTGTCTTTGTCATTTCTAGAGCTATGGAAGTTTCTTGCTCTGTAGTTCCTGCTTACTCAGGTAATATCTATCTTTCTCAAGTCTCTGATAAGATTGAAGACTAAATAGTTTTAGTCTTACAGTTTTTCTTGAACCAATTCAGAAAAGAAATTCACAAAAGGGCTATAGTTTATAAAGGTTGAGAGACATAAAAGCTTAAGTTGTTTACCTAAGAAAATCTTTTAAGATACTTTAAGTTTGATAATACAATTATGATAGAAAGTGATTAAGGTACAAAACTGGACTCACCAAGATAGGTTAGATAATAGAGTATCTTCTTCCAAGTTTCCAAATATAAATGAACTGGACATTGTGAGTGTAATTCTTAACTGATACTTGTTCTTATTGTATATATTTTAATGATACTAGAGAAAGAAGCTTTCATTGGACTAGTAGGGTTATATTTTGGGATAATCTTGTGTACACTGTGTGAAGATGTGTCGCTGTTTAACCTTACCTGCATAAGGCATCTTCAGATTGGTTTAATGAAGAGTTAAATGGGAAGTTTAAGTCTAGAGACAATTTTGTGTCTTATGATTAATATTTACATCTAGTAGTGTCTGGGTTTTCAAGATCAACTAAACAGAGAAAGCTGTATCAATCCATTTTACATTTATTACTACTCTGTCTCCTCTGAGGACATAACAGATTTTTCTGTTTATCCTATACAACATAACCTTGAGACTTAATAGTTGANATTGTTTATCCCTTTTTCTTATACCTATCTCTGTTAACATCTTAAGGTATTGGCACAGTTATTAGAAATGAGAGAACTGAGCTGGGTGGTGGTAGTGCACGCCTTTAATCCCAGCACTTGGAAGGCAGAGGCAGGTGGATCTCTGTGAGTTCCAGGCAGCCTAGGCTACCAAGTAAGTTCTAGGAAAGGAGCCAAAGTTACATAGAGAAACCCTGTCTCAAAAAACCAAAAAAAAAAAAAAAAAAAAAAAAAGAAAAAAGAAATGAGGGAACTGTGGTTTTCTATGATTTTGCTTCATTCCATGTTCCTTGAAGGTTCCCATTAACTCCTGTTATCATCTATTCAGTAGCATTTCTTTAAAACTCCTATGGTTAAATCATTCTCTCCAGAATATTTATGCAAATAAGGATCATTAAAAGTCATGACCAACTGTGACTCACTCAGGCCAGAACTATGACTAGAATAGTGAAAGCAAGGAGAGTACATAGCACACATGCTTCTGGAGTCATGCCCAGATTTATGAGGCAAACTGTCCATATGTCCTTGCCAAGTGAGTTAGAGTCTCCAATGTCTTGTCAAGAGGAGAGCAGTTTACGCTATTCTCAGACATTATTGCACAGGGAAGTTTCATGGCTCCTACTAGAATAGATTGCAAAGGTCATTTGTATACCATCTATTATAGATAAGTCAATTTTATTATATTTTAATTCTTTTAAATTCATACAATATATTTCAATCATGTGAATTAATTTTCAAATTGTGTGTGGGAATCTTTCAATTCAATAGTAAGAGGGCAAATGATTTTAAAAGGTAATATGGATTTATTACAGAAATGCAGACTAAAAATAGCGTGAGATCACTTTACAAACATTAGTATGGGTATGATCTATACTAGCAAATCTTAAGAGGAAGTAATTGTAACCATTAATATGATGCTTAGAGGAATGTAGACTGGTGTATCAACCGTGTAAGTCATTATGGAGGATATTATTGAGAAAGTAAAATTAGAGCTACCTTGTGATCCATCAAGCATGTGGTACTCCATAAATCTTCCATGTATTTACCCAAAGTAATTGAAAGACAAATGTTAAAAGAAATATTGTCACACATAGCCAAAGGGGCATTATCCACAGTAGTTAAGCTATAGAAACCAATTAAATGTTCACTGATGGATGAATGTAGAGTATATGCTACAGATGGACATTTAAGAAAATACTCAGCCTTTAAAGCATGAGAAATCTCATCATATTACTATATAAATAAGCCCAGAGGTCATTATTTTTCCAAATAACCAAAATCACAATCAGTGGATTGATGCTTTGCAAAGTCTTGGGGAAGGAAGAAATGTGGAGATTTTGTTGAAATATTGTAGAGTTCTAGACACGTAAATAAGAAGTGTTGTAGAATATTATTTTAAGGTGTGTTACTCATAGAATATCTCTTCTCTCTTCCCGACTGGACTCCTGGAGCTCTGCCTGATGCCTGGCTGTGGACCTCTGCATCTGCTTCCATCAGTCACTGGAGAGAAGCTCTGTGATGACAATTAGGGTATTCACTGATCTGATCTCTGAGGCAAGCCAGTTCAGTTCAGGCACCCTCTCCACTATTTCTAGTAGTCCAAGTTGGGGTCATCCCTGGAGACTCCTGGAACATCCCTAGCACCTGGTTTCTCTCTATCCCCATGATGTCTCCCTCTATCATGGTATCTCTTTCACTGCTTTCGCACTCCATCCCTGTTCTGACTCTACCATCCCATTCCCTTGTGTTCTCATTCCCCATCCCCTACCCTCCATTGCCCACCACTCATCCTCAGTTTACTCATGGAGCTCTCATCTATTTCACCTTCCCAGGGTGAACCATTGAACTTTTGGTCTTCGTTGTTATCTAGCTTCTCTGGAGTTGGAAGTTGTGGTCTGGTTATCCTCTGCTTTACATCTAGTATCCACTAGAAGAGGGATTCTATGAGCAAGTGTATCAAGATCATGATGGGGAGACCTGCAGAGATGACCAAACCAAACTAGTAGAAACTCATGAAAGTTGGATCAACAGCTATAGAGTCAGCATGGGACTGGGCTGAGCCCTCTGCATGGCTAGACAGTTGTGTAGCTTGATCTGCTTGGGGGGAACCCCTGGTGGTGAGATCAGAATCCATCCCTAGTGCTTGAGTGGGCTTTCTGGAGCCCATCACCTGTGATGGGACACCTCGTGCAGCCTTGAAGCAGGGGAAGGAGCTTGAACCTGTCTCTTATACACATCTAGATGTGTATAAGAGACAGGAGGAGGGAAGAGGGGGATCTTTAATTGGTATATAAAATGAATGGAAAACTTTTCTTAATAGAAAAATGTATGTTACTTTTGTTTATGTTACCTTTGCTTAACACTGTGAAGCTGTGTCACTGTGCCTGTCTAAAACACCTGATGGTCTAATAAAGAACTAAACAGCCAATAGCAAGGCAGGAGAAAGGATAGGTAGAGCTGGAAGGCAGAGCGAATATATAGAAGGAGAAATTTGAAAGAAAAAAATGTGGTAGCCAGAGATGGAGGAGTTTTCCAAGGGCCAGCCACCCAGCCACACAGCAAGCCATGGAGTACAAGTAAGATGTATGGAAGTAAAAGAACAGGAAAAGGCTGGAGGCAAAAGTAGGTGGGATAATTTAAATTAAGGAAAGCTAGCAAGAAACAAGCCAAGCTAAGGCTGGGCATTTAAAGAATAAGCCTCCATGTGTGAATTATTTGGGAGCTGGGTGGCAGGCCCCCCAAAAGAACATAAACAAACAACAACATTTTGGCATACCAACATGGTGCTCAAATTTCCATAGTGCCTGAGAAAACTTGAAAAAAAATAAAAGTAAAAATTAAGAAAAGAAAAAGGACACAGCTCATTTAAGAGGCACTGCTGTTCAACTGTCAGGGCAGTGGCTAAATAAAAATGACAAACTAAGTAAAAACTACATATAGCAGCAGAGTTACCAACTTCTACAGCTAGGAAGGTTGAATTCAGTTCTTAGTCACCTACCTCCAACTGGGCTGCAAGTTTTCTGCTTGGTGGAGCCAGCTGAGAGTTGCATGTGAGGAGGATCCAAGTGTAGGTTGGCAGTTCAAAGTTTGCTTGTGCAGTCAAAAAAGACTAGAGATACACAGTAAAAAAGGTCCAGACAGAAAAAAAAATCTCTAACCAGTATGAATAACAATGTACATAGGTTTAAGAAAGAAAGAAAAAAGGGTATGGATGGTTATAGAAAGAAATAAATAGTTTAAAAATAAAGTTATTAAAAAGAGAGTAAAAGTAATAAAAAAAAGAATAAGCCACATAGATGTGGGAAATATACAGGGAGTCTGGATACTATATGTTATTGTGTTGGTTTTGAATTTTTTTTCGGTGCTGATGAGAAAAGACAACTGCTGGCAGACATGGGCTTGTGAACAGGATTGGAAAATTGAACCAATATAGATACTTCAGGGCTATCTTAACTTTAACAAAGAAGTCAAAAAATGTGCTTTTCAGAAAGAAATCAAAAATACTTTGGAGTTTCATTTGCACAGGAGACAAGAAGTTGTGGATTTCTTCAGAAATAATATGGATCTGGTGTGATCAAGGAAGACCTCTTGAAGCTTGACAGGTGATATCTATCAGCAAAGGTTACTGCTGGTCTTCCCAGGACTTGGTCATTATCTCAAAATTTTCTCAGGGACCATAAAGGTACTTCATTCACAATCAGCAGGAAGTAGTCTTAAGAACTATGTCAAAATTCCCAAAATAGTTTTTTATTAATGTTTGTTTTCATTTAAGGGAACTGGTTATAAAAATAGGGTAGATTATTAAGTTTACAATAAACTAAGGGACAACTATTGATCTCAAATATTTTGTATTTGTAAGGACTTTTGTATATTGATACAAATTTAAGGTAATTTTTGTTACAAGACACTATGTATACTTCTACATTTGTTTAAAGGATTTTTGTATATTGTTATACATTTAAAGTTATTTTTGTTACACTGTATATATGTTTCTACTAGTCTAAAGGGTTTTTGTGTATTGATCCAAATTTAAGGTTGTTTTTGTTACCACATATTGTATATATGTTTCTACTCTTGTTTAAGATACTGTACCTATGTAGATATTCTGGTCCTGTGCCCTGAATATGAATGCTCCAACATTGCAGAGGAACTGTGGGTAATGATCCAGGAAGCAATATGTCTCTGTTTTTAGGTAAAATTACATCCTCTGGCCTTTGATGAAGTTGAAGACTAGATAGTTGTAGTTGCAGTTTTCCTTAGTTATGATAGAAATTAAATTATATATAAAACTTTGGAGTCACTAAGATGGATGGATGGTGGAGTTTTTCTCTGAATTTGCTAAATATAAATGGACTGAATATTGTAAATTAATTCTTACCTGATAACTGCTTTTGTTGTATGTAGTTATACTATGTTAAAGTTAAAACCTTTTTATTTACACAAAAAGAGGGAAATGATGTAGAATATTATTTTAAGGTCTGTTACTTTTATTTATGTTGTATTTTGCATTTGGTTAACTCTGTGAAGCTGTGTTACTGTGCTTGTCTAAGATAACTGATGGTCAAATAAAGAACTGAACAGCCAATAACAAGGCAGGTGAAAGGATAGGTAGAGCTGGAAGGCAGAGAGAATATATAGAAGGAGAAATTTGGGAGAAAATAAAAAAAGGTAGCCAGAGAAGGAGGAGAACTCAGAACTTCAGGGGCTAGCCACCCAGCTACACAGCAACCCATGGAGCAAGAGCAAGATTTACAGAAGTGAGAGAACAGGAAAAGCCCAGAGGCAAAATGTAGATGGGATAATTTAAGTTAAGGAAAGCTGTCAAGAAACAAGGCAAGCTAAGGCTGGGCATTTATAATTAAGAATAAGCCTCTGTGTGTGATTTATTTGGGAGCTGGGTGGCGGGCCCCCAAAAAGAGCAAAGTCAACAACAACAAAGGAGTTTCTAGAAAGCCTTGAAAAGATGTTAGTATAGTTAAAAGAACAATGCAATTAAATTTTATGGAAAGATCTTATATTTTACAAATTTAAAAAGACCACTGAAAATTATAACTTTAGTATTTCTTATGGCCAAGATATATACATGAATAAGTATTCAATATTACTCCTAGTAAAACAAATACTAAATTTCATAAACTTCACTGTCTCCCATGCTCATCCTCAAAATCCTTTCTATATATTTTCCAAGTGTATCTCTCTAATATGGTCATATAGATAATTCATTTTATAAATACTGTGTACATGGAATNTATGTCAACTAGGCCAGAAATACATCGTTGAAGCAGAAGACACATTTTAAGTTTTGCGACATATCATGCAGCATGCTCATTATGTCACACGTTAGAGACAGAGCACAGCTGGCTGTAGAATCATGTATTAAAACAGTGCCACCCAAGTCACCAAGTGTTAAATGTGATTCAATTCACATCCCCTCACGGGTTCTTGCACACTGCTGATGCACAGCAGCAGGAAATTAAAAACATGAGAAACAAGGAACTTTTTGCAAATCCCATATTGACTAAAGTAAACAATAGACCTGTCTGTGAAAGACGATTGGAAGTTCTCAAAGAAAATGAATACACTTAGCTAACACCAGACATGCTGAAGGACTAAAGCAGGAACTACAAAAAGAGCCACAATATTATGCTTGTTTAGCATCCTGGCCAGTTATTTTGTTTTNATTCTCAGAAGATTGGCTATCTGTGTTGTATTTTAAAAGGGAAAGACTATTTATAAATTTTTCAAAGAATAATTTNAAATTTTTATTTAAAAAAATCATTTAATTTTATTTGAATTCTAGTTTNAGACATAAAACTTGCAAAACATGAAGAAAATATATATTTGCAAATATGCATATTTTCTTCCTGTGTTGTAATATATACATACATAAGTGTATATATATAAAATAACATTTTAATGAGCTTTTGAGCCTTAAAGTAATCTTATATAGACATGTCTACATACTAATAATTTATATTATTGAGGATACTAAATTATAATTTAATTNTTAAAGTAGGAACATGACACATAGATATATTTTTTCCTAATTAATTTGTATTTTACTCATTTGAATAAAAAGGCAAAGCACTGCACACAAGTTAGCATACAGTGTAGTCCATTTTTTTCAAAATATAGANTCTCTGTAACCAATTTTGATTGACAGTGATTTAATTGGAGGACTCTTGGCAGATTATTCCACTTTTACTTACATCAATTTTCCATTCTCTTTAATGTGGAACAAATGTTGGTCTCTGTTTGTAGTTAAAGCCTTGTTTAAATTTTCCTACNGGCTTTAAAAACAGATAGTAGCACCTGTCTAAGCTGATATGGATATGAACATTAAGAAAATACCTAACAACTATTTAAAGTTTCAGTTAAATTGATCTCTATTTTCCATGCATTTGAGAAAAGGAGTGCTAGAAAGTTATCTGCGCTGTGAAAATGTAAATAGCACATAAGTATAAAAAAGACCTAGAAAAGTAAGCAATTAATATTAATGAATTTTACTTATAAAATGTCCTGTAAAGAAAAAATATTTTAAAAAATGCTGGGTAGAAAATTAAAAAAGAAGTGTTAAAACATGCAATAGGTGGGGGCTTGTGGGAAGACATTAGATCCCTAGGGATATGTCCTTAACTGGATTGTATGATCCTNATCTCAAAGCAGGTCAGCAGGTTTGCCTCACTATGCATTCCTGTGATGACAGAGAGAGGTAATTCAATGAACAGAAAGTATTAGAGTTCTAACTAGAACTTTGATTCCTTTTAAACAGTATCTCTGATAGCCAGGTATCTAACTGGGACTATGCTACACAAGAAATTTTTTCTTAGTTCTCAGTTTTTAGTTAGAAGCTTTGTGAGTTTATGTTAATAAACAGTGATGAATTAAAAAAAAAACACTTCCTCTAAATAGAAATATATAAACAAACTAGACATTCTTTCTGCTTATTTAAAGTGTTCAAAGAGTGGGAGAAATTAGAATCACTACATTTTAAATTTGCTGTTTTCCTCTCTGAACTCAAATGAAATGAAAACCAACTTGAAGTTTTGTAAACAACTAAGACTCAAAAATATGATGATAAACATGCACACTTGTAATCANTTATATTTTTGTGTTTGAGGAANANACCAGTTAAATTGATTATTCTGTATTTTAGNGTTTCAGAACACTATCTATATCCTTCTACTATAATTAAAAAATATTTCAGTTAATAATAAAATTTAATGGTAATTGAAGCCCTATAAAAGGTTAGAACTCTAGAAAAAAATATAAAACATTTATTTT